>VXBO01002513.1:16757-33010 GCA_013400135.1 Rhinoptilus africanus | reverse complement strand
ACCCTATGATTTTATGATTCTAATGGCCTCTTCTGTGTTTACCATATGTTATCATTCCCCCTGAAACTAAGTACCAGTTTTACAAGAATTTCTGCAAGTTGCCAATCTTTAGTAACTACTAAAAACAAGGTATTCTTGATACAAGGGATGATGGAATTAAATGTGCATCTCAGAAAGAGTGGTATTTTATAAGCACGTGTTGATTTTTGTAATAGCTTAACGAAGAATAATGGCAGATCTGTTAGTGGCAAACACAGTCATGTTGTTGCAATGTGGTTTTGTTTACCATTCACTATGTTATCCTAGTTTTGTGATGGAAAAATATTATACACTACTGTAGGGATCTTAGATTTTCCCGTGTTAACTTGGCACAGACTTGACTCTGCACCTGGTCTCCTTGAGGGAGGAGGGAAGGAAGGGCAGGAAAACCTCCCAAAGTTTACACCGCCTGGGCTGGATGGCAAATTCAGCTCAAGGCATGATTTTTGACTTTGTGGTATTTGTGATAGTGGTTCCTGTATGAAGCATCAGTTTTATACTAGAATTGAATTACAAGATAAAATAGGATTATTTTCTTTTAGTGAACTGATGAAAATATCTGGGGCCAGGTAATATTTTAAAACCAGTTTTGCCAGCAGTAAGAAGCTTCATACTCACTCAAACACTCCATGTCCCAGAGATTTGAATCATGCCTGTTCTTTTTCATGCAGACTGTCAAGAAGAAAGAGAAAAAATAAAATAATATACTTGAGAGTTTAACCCCTGGGTCAGATTATAGGAGAGAAACAGGAAAAAAATCTACTTCAACAGGTTTAAGCAGTCCAATAAATCAGTTCTGACAGATATTTGACAGCCATGTTTTTACTGACCTCTTTCTGTTTGAGGAGATGGGAAGAAAAGAGTGCTTATTGAAGGTCATTTTGGAATAAATAAGCAATAAAAACCATCTGAAAATTGATACAATTTTGTTGCACCAGCTAAGGGCCTGTCTGTGTGAGTTTAATAGGATATGAATTTAGATCACTGTATCTACTTTTCAAGTGTAGCAGACTACTCACCTACATTTACTACAAATCAAGACACTTTAAAATACATATTATATTTTAAAGAAAGTCTTTCTCTACTAATGAATATGATTATTAAAATACTCCTGGAAATACAGTGCCTGGAAGCAATTCTATGATGCCTTCTGTATGTTAGGCAATTAGCAACAGGACCACATTTTAAGACTAAGTAATTCTAATTGAATATAGTTCATGAACATTTCAACAAGCTAGAAACAAACATGGCATTCAGAGAAGAGGAGACTCTCCTCCCGTGAAGTTCTACATCTCATTAAGCAAAGATAAATAGAATCTCTCTGTCGGGACTGGTGGTGCATGTCAGTTGAAGACTGTGAAGGTGTAACGATTTACATCAGTTGATATACATACAGATCCTGATCCAGATCCTTAACAGTTTATTGCTATTTTGGTTTTTTCCAGCTGCATAATTTTAGGTGGAAAAAAACGTTGCTACTGAATCAGAAACATTGAATCATGACAAGAGAGAGAAAATTTGAAAGTTATGGTGAATTATTTCCTTTAGTACTTTAGGTAACACCATAGCGCTACAGTGTCAGTTATAAGGATGGTGGATTAAACAGCCAGGAAGAAATGTTCTTGTAAAAATTATTTGTATTTGTAGATGCAAGGAGAACATCAGGGAAGAAGCCAAGAATAATCCTGCTGGGCCAAGACAAAGGTTCAATTACCATCAAACACCATCTCCTTACAGTTACAAGAAAAATAAACAGAAGGTATATTAAAGGCAGAAGCATATTTGATATATAAGTAGTTTCCAACATCTAACAATTTTGAGTGCAAGGACTCCTTAATTTGACAATTGTAGATCATCTGGGCTGCCCAGCTCTTCTACAAAACTTTAACAGTTTCCCACTGTATCAGTAGAAAGAAGAAAAGATGTCAAATATTTTAGGATTCCATAGCCATTCTGCCTTACAGAACAATACAGATTAAAAAAATAAAAAATAGGGGAATCCCAACAGTGCTGGAACATTGATTTTATCTCTGTAACAGCAGGAAATGAGAAATATTTATCTAAATGAAGTGACACCCAATATTCACAAAAGTCCAAGAAAATTAGATTCCCAGATCACTCCAGATTTCAGAGAGATTTAGGATACTTACCTCCACTAAATATTTTTAAAAGGTGTTTCAGACACTTATATTTCTTCAGGACAAGAATATACGCATCAGACTCTGCTGATTTCTGAATTATTTTGCGGGCATAATGGAATTTTTTGTAGACATTTCAAAAGCTAAATGAACATAGAAAAGCAGATAACCTATTTTTCTCAGTAGTGGTCCTTCCGACTTCAGTCTGGAGGTCATTAGCGGGACAGTGTAGGCAAGTTTCCACTACAATGGAAAAATTCAGCAAAAATTCAGATTATGATGTTATAAAACCATCACTTATCATATGCAGAAACTCATTTTTTTCTTCTTTTAGAAATAATTTTCAGGTTTGCAGGAAACCACAGAATCTACAGCTCAGAACCCAGAGTAATACAGTAGGAAATATTCTCGCAATGTAAGATTCTTTTTTAAGTATTGCTCTTTAACTGTGATGTAAACAAAGGCACTTTTTAGCCTAATATCTGTAGATTAAAGTCTCTCTAAAGTCTAGACAGACTTTTTCTAGACTACAGTCTTCTCTCTCAAGGAATAATTTAATAGTCATTGTCCAAAAAAGGTATATATAGATGTATGTGTAATAAGAGCTAGTTTTGCCTCCTAATTAAATATGAACGAATACTACCATTTCTTTTCATCTTAACACTGCTCTTCTAATATTTATATCTGAAATCCCTTTAAAGCCTGTCACTTTGGGGTAAGGAAAACTGAAAGCGACGTTTGAGAATAGCAAATTACATGGTATTCTGTGTTGTTTGTTTTGAGGAACAAGAAGAATTGAGTTGTATAGAGTTACAAAACTGGTATCTAAACCAACTTCTTCAATCTTGGATAAAGAGAATATATTAATCCATCTTTTAAAACATCTGTATTTTTAATTGTTTTGTCACTATCACAGCGGCATGTAGGACATCAGTCAGCCATTTAACAACATAAATAGTTCTTGATTTTCCAAAATTATGTTTTCAAACTTACTACATATGTTCCTTCAAAGACCCAATAGGGGATTTGTGATGGATACAATTTCATTTTGCTATTCTCCAAAAGCTGAAAATTTGATACAATTGCTCCATATGCCATGTTTCAAAGAAAGATGGAACACCTCAGGGGGCTATTCTGTATCAGACTACAGTTTATTGTATAATTGTAGCTTGTTAGCTTTTTGTTATCATTTGCAATACTTAATTTTAAGCAAGCACATTTCATTATAAATAGCTTACTGTAACCTTGATAACTCTATTCACTTGCTCTTGATGGTTTTTGAGCAGGTTATAGCATAACTAAAAGCAGAGCACATGATAAATATTTTATAAAGGCATCTATTGTCACTTATTTATCATCCATAACGTGCTGTAAATGCACCATAAAATATGTATTAACATTTTACAGATGTTGTGCTTCTACTAACATATATACATTATTAATCCTTTGTAAGCCATACAGCATTATATCTGTATAAAAAATATATTTTAAAATTTGGTGCGTGTTTAAATTATTGCATCACAAGGCAATGCATACCACGTTTTGTTGGATAACTAAGTTACAGCATAAGGGAATGATAAGTTTATGCAATGAGATTTACTGGAAAGAGTGAGTATATTATGTAATATCCTGGCTAATATACTCCATGGGGCTCTGGCAGGCTGTGAAACCACAGTAAGCCTGTGAGAAAGACTATCTAAATCAAATGATCAGCTGTGTATGATTTTCACTCCTCTCCTCCTTTTAAAGAAACTTACTTTTTGTAAGGCTTGGTTCGGTTCAGAGTCAAAGCTTTGTTCTAAATCAACCATACAGCTAAATTTGGAATGCCTATAACTAGGGAAAAAAGCAATTACTGAATGATATACAGAAGTCTGGGAAACAAAAGCAGACAGCACTGAAAGATTCAATATTATTAAGAATAAAAGAGAGTAAAAAGCACATATATAGAAAGAGTGGAGAAAGTGATAACACAAAATACATTTTTACTATATGATCTTACTTTTTTTGTACAAATAATGAGATAATTTTCACATATAATGTATGCAATTAGGACAAAGATATGAAAAAGATAATGCTTGTGAAGATTTCTGTCAAAAACTTCTGACTACCGTTCAACTCTCCACTCAAAGTCATGGGATCTAAAGTTGTATTAATAATTGATGCTTCAGTTCAGAGTTCCTACTTTCTCTATTTTTCTTGTCCAATGAATAATTTATTATTTTTGCAAAGTGCAACACTTTAAATAGGAAGATTAAGAGAAAGCCGTCTTCAAATACTCCATATCACTTGACTTGGAAAAGGAATATACCTAAGTTCCTGTCCCTCTTCTGAATTTGGCTAACAGCAGAGCTGAATCCATATTTCTCAAATGCTGAGAAGCTGTGTGAGTAGAAGGAACATCAATATCTCTACTGTAGTTCGAGAAATTGTACCTAAGCCTCTTGGACAACCAGCTTTTGAGAAAAATCAGAACATTTCAAGTAATACTGTTCCAATATTTTCTAGATGTATTACTTTCCTTTGCCTAAATTTGTTCCTTGAAGTTGGGTCAAGATGGCAATCAGTTTTTACTGCATTGAAATTCCATTTTTTAATAAATAAATGATTCCCAGAAAAATTTTTGCTAGTTCAAATCTGATAATATATTTGTTATGGACTGATCTATAGATGCTGTAATCTTTAAGAGTACTTCATCTAGTGCTGATTTTATGTATGTGTTAGCATATCACCTGTCTTTGCTTTCTAATATTTCTTATGAGACATTATTATATTTTTGTCCAGATGACTAAATGTTGCAGTCCTTAGACTTATACTATTCATTATTATTTGAAATCTTAATAAATCCACAAGACGAATTAATTTCTAGGGCAGTCAGAAAGATAAGACAGAAGATATTGCCTCTTGGATCAGACATGACATTGCCTACATCCTCCTCAAGCCCTTAAAAAATACTGTTTGTTTTCATTCTGAGTTTTAATTTATACTTTAATTTATTTTAAAAATACTTGGATCTTTCATGTCTCAGACCTATATCACCTTTATGTATCTTCCTTTTGGCAGTAAAGCTGAGATTTCCAGATAACTGAAAATGGAGCCACTGAGCATAAATAGTAATTATTCTCTATGTGCTCTCTTTATACCAAGTGAAATAGCTTGAATAGGAGGAATTGGAAAGAACCATCCCAGAATACCTAGAGGCCACATTCTGTACATTATTTTTAATCAGCAAGTAACTGTAGCTTCAGTTGACTAATGTATATAAATTTAACACCGGTTTAAAATACACATTGTATTAATTAGCTGATATGTGACCAACTTTAATTCTATAAAATTGTCAGCGCATTCATACTTTATGGTAACAGATAGCATCTTTATTATCTTAAGCTTTTAATTCCAGTCATACCGAAGTTTAAGTGACGATGTTGTCAGAATACAACAGCTCATAATGTTTTTTATTACTACTTTAAACCTTCCTTGATCTTATCTAAATGGGTAGCAAGGGAATTTTTTTGTTCTTTCATTCTTTTCCCCTTCTTTTTTCATATTATGGCAAAGATTTGTAAATCTTCAAAATTCTTCCAGTGAATGCATAACTAAAATGTTCCAAATATTTATAACTTAGGTCAAAGTTTCATAGTCTGCAACGAGCACTTGAACACTAATGACAAGTCACGTGCTATACTAAAGAAAGAAGAGGAACAGAAGTAGATAAAGAAAGGCCAATGGGCTCTGGAACACCATACTTCACTGTTCAGATGTCCAAATAATGTGCATTACAGTTTAATTAGCTTTTCCATTTAACGTGTGCCTTTAGTTCTTCACCTATGGAAAATCATTACAATAGTTCAGTTCATGTCTGTCTCTGCAACACATCACTGCAATATTGCTGTTGGTTTTAAGTTTGTAATTAATATTCATCTCCTGAATGACTCTTTATGAAGATTCCCAGCAGCCAATCTGAAAGAGGGACTCCCACTGAGCTTCCAAGTACAATTTTATTGTGAAAAGTTTACACACTGCACTCATACTGTGAAATTCTGATAGCAGAAAAAATGAGCAGGAAAACTTGTAACTTTCTGAAATGCTACTGCTTGTTAATAGGGTAAAACCTTAAATAAAAATCCACTTAATGAAACCCTTTTTATTAAGTTCAACAAATTGACTATAAAATAGATAATGCCCTTTAAATCTACTTTCATACCTTTCCTGATGTAAACCTCTTTTATCCTCCTTCACAGCAGATTCCTGTTACACCCAACTCAGTAACTTGAAAGAACAGAGACCATATGAAGAAACCAAAAAGTATACTTCTTGTCCTCTTTCCTCGCTCTTCCTGCCTTGACAGAACTCACTGAATAGGAAAGTGAATTTAATTTTCTCTCCCACCTTCCGTAACTTTACATGGTGCTGTACCATTAAAGTATGTACAGGTATGTTTTCTAGTGGGAGGTGTCCCTGCCTATGGCAGGAGGGTTTGAACTAGATAATCTTTAAGGTCCCTTCCAGCCAGAACCATTCTATGATTCTGTTTCCATTAACAGAAAACATTTCCAAGGCATAAAAGACTTGAACTACATTTATTTTAGGGTATCCCCAAGCTCATCTAAACTACTCTAAGCATGTTCTGTAAGCATGTTATTGAAGTGTTTCAGATTCTATAATACATTCATTTTTCTTAGCACCCTGTGTTTTAAGATTACTATTATCTTCCTTTTACACAGAGGAAATGTTATAAATTCAAGTGCATGCAGCATAAGGAAATCTGGTACAGAAAAGTTTTCTCTTCTCAAACCTGCTTTAGAAGGTTATAGCAGACCCCAGTTACAACAGACTTAGTAACCAACAACCATTTATCATAAAGATTTTATTATAAGATCATAGTTTCCGGCTTCTAACTTCATTATGTAGTTTACGTATTACTGACTGTTATCTAACAATAATTAAACACATCTTCTAAACAGAATACCTGACAAACCATAAAAATCCCACCAATTTTATTCTCCTTATGCCCCCAGGAAAAAATATGAGTAATATAACTAATGCTACACTTTCAAATAACAAAAGAAAACAAACCCCTATTCAGCTAACCTAGGCTATAAATGGTTCAGAAGAGACACATCCTTTGTTTTAAAATTGACCTAGTGGTGATGAATGTGGATCCAAAATACTTCTCTGAAATTTGCTTTGTAGGTATTACTTAAGTATCTGTGTCCTCTTCTTTCTATACAGGATCTCCTAAGAAACTTGTCTACGAGTCTGTTCATTCCATCAATTAATCTAGGAGTCTTGTTTGAGGAAATCACACCAAGGCATTAACAGTTTGCATTATCCACTCTCTAAAACAATGTCCATCGTCTCATATTTGCTTAATCCCTAGTATAATCCTGTTTATCCCCTCTACTTTCTCCACTGCAGATGAGGGGGTTTTTTCATTTTACTGTAACACAAATTTTTAGTAAGAGTGATGAATGTGACTGTTTTCACGCTGTTGTTATGTCAGATTGTACATCCTCAAATTCTCCACATTCATTTATAAAAGACAGACCCTGTCACTATAGTAACTGCAGTTTTACATGCCCTGACTGTTCTGTCTTTAAAAGCTTTGCTACAACACTGCTGCCAAATTTTTTTTCCTCTTTCTTTAATGCTATAAATCATGAGTTACTCACCAAGCAGTCACATAGAAACATTTTCAAACATTTATGTCATAAAAAACCCTGCCCTTTAATCCTGTCTCTCCTGAAAGAGCTAAAACAGTAGGGGAATTATTTGAATCAGTGATTTTAAATTGCTTGATTTAAAATTATGTTAGGTCTGAACTTTATAAAAATAATTTGGAAAAAAAATTGCTACTGCAACTTTAAATTTTACTCTATAATGCACCAAATTATAATTTTTAACCTAGTACGCTTGATAACATATCTTATTTAAATTTTATAAAATACCCATAAGCAAGACACATTGCATTAAAAAATAAGATCCAAATCCTTCACAACCTTAAGATAGAGTATAACTATGCACATGTCTGAAGATAAGAATCTCCATAAATCTTGAAGAGTACTAGGAACAAACTTCTTTTTATTAGTAACTTTTTGAAGTCTGAAATAAGTGCCACTTCAATTCTCACTTCAAAGAAATTCCTTTGGTGTTACCATTTTAAAAATTATTAGCTTTGTTACGTTTAAATGCATGTACATTATACTATAGGTAGGTACAGAACTCTGCTGTGTGGCAGGAGCTCACTAGTCATCAACATCAGGCTTACAAGGTATGAGCACAAATGACATTTGCCTGGGAATTCTCCAGGAATCCACTGACTTCCTGACTTCACTATGCAGTATCGACATGCACTGTGCCATAACCCTACCTGTGTCATTGCTGCTGCTTCTCAGAGGCTTCTTTCATAGCATATGGTGTTAATGAATAATAAAGAATGCCTGTCTTGCGACAGTGTGTATTTTAACATGAATGAACACAGGTGGTGCTCCACAAATACAAAAAGATAAAATTACTAAAATCAAAAGAACCATCTCAGAAAAGAACTCAAGGTTCTCAGTCATCTGATTTTCATTTCCTTGCTCCTCCTCAACAGTTTCTTTCCCCACTAATCAGTCATTTGGTTTACTGACTAGTCAATCCGTACATCTGACAGTGGATAAACATTCAAGCTCCAGGTCCCTTCCCGTTATTTTTGCCTTTTCCATCAGTTCCTAGATTCTGTACACTGATAAGACCGCCTTCCCATTTACTTTACCAGCATACCAGAGGAACTATGCAGTAGCACAGTGTCTCATTGTTTGAATGTGGAAACTCAGGAAAGTGGCAACTTAAAATGAAAAATGAGGCCCTCATTTCCATATCACACTTCTGATTTGTGAGAAACAATTTAGCAGGACTTAAAAGTTCCTGACATTAAGGGGAGAGCTGCTGAGGAAAGAGGTTTTTCCCGTTATCAACTGCTGTACACAAGTTCCTCTGATTAATGCCTGTTCTCAGGCAGGTGCTTGTATCTGATTTGTAAATACAATCCTGGATTCATTCCAGGATGCTCTGCTCCCCGCTGTGGGGCACATATCTACGTCACAATCTCTGCTGAAGTTACTGCCTGGCCTTTATAGAAATTCTCATTTCTCACAAATCTCAGATTGTGCTAGCTGTGGAAGTATGAATAAATTTAGTCCCCACCTTACCACATGCTGTTAGCAGGGGTTTTGTCTTTTTGCTTGCTTGCCTGGAATGGCTACTCAGATATCCAGAAGTAACGAGTTGGTTGATTCTGCTTTCTTTCTGGGAGGTGGAAGTTGAACATGTCTTCTATTAGGTGTGATTTTCTTCTCATCACAACGCAAATGCCTCAAAAAAATGCAGTGTGGTCAGTTGGATTTACTCAGCAGAGGCTTCTTCAAGATGCATCCTGTTAGCTTTGGATGAGGCAGCGATGTCCCTAGGATGGCTGGACTTGTCCCATTCCAAAGAGCATGACCAGGCACAACTTTTCTCTGTACCCCTCAGGGCTTTGCTTGAAAAATGCCAACTTTGTGTCAGTGCATTTCTAGGTTGCCTCCTAAGGCACTGGTCTACTAACAGTTAAAAACTCTCTAAGTTTGAAATATTTTGTGATGATAACTTGTATGTTATTTCTTGACTCTTTTAATGTTAGTCCTTGGATCTGTATCTTTGAATACTATCTCAAGGGTTTCTCACTTGTGCATGCAGAATCCAGAAAAATAGTTGACCAGCAGTTTAAATTTCTGAACTTCTTTCATAAATGTAGCTTAGAATAATAATTATTTTTCAGGTTTTTGTTATATATCTGAAGTCCCTCAAAAGTATCAAAAAAAGGTTACCTGTTCAATATTACAGAAGCCCTTCCTATCACCATGAACTAATCATTGACCAAGTGTGAGATATTTTTGATACTGCTAGGTGCTTTTGGATCAGAGATGACTTTTGTATTGCCTGAAAATTCCCACCACAATGCAATCGATCCATCTTGCAGGTATTGCAGAAGGTAAAATGAGGTTGTTTCTTTCCAGAAATAGTCTGTCTTTATTTGTGCTGTTAAATAGTCCAATCATGTGTTTTATGGATAGTTTAGCACCCTTGTCTCATTTTATTATGCCCTATAGAAATCCATCTCCCTTTCAAACATACCTTATTACACTTTGGAAAAGCCCAATAGAGGTGCTTCTTCTCCCCTCTTGTTCAGTTTATTCTGGAGTCATAATCACAGAATGGTCAGAGTTGGAAGGGACCTTGAAGACCATCTTGTTCTAACCCCCCTGCTGTGGGCAGGGACACCTGCCACTAGACCAGGTTACTCAAAGCCCCATCCAACCTGGCATTGAACACTCCCAGGGATGGGGCATCCACAACTTCCTTGGGCAGACTGTTCCAGTGCCTCACCACCCTCACAGTAAAGAATTCCTTCCTAATATCTAATCTAAATCTACTCTCTTCCTATTGCTACATTCCCTAATAAATGGTCCCCCCACATCTTTCCTGTAGACCCCATTTAGGTACTGGAAGGCTGCTATAAGGTCTCCCCAGAACCTTCTCTTCTCCATGCTGAACAACCCCAACTCTCTCAGCCTATCCTCATAGAAGAGGTGCTCCAGCCCTCTGATCATCTTCCTGGCCCTCCTCTGTACCTGTTCCAACAGGTCCATGCCCTTCTTGTGCTGACGACTCCAGAGCTGGATGCAGTACTCCAGGTGGGGTCTCACCAGAGCAGAGTAGATGGGCAGAATCACCTCCCTCTACCTGCTGGACACACTTGTTTTAGTGTAGCCCAGGATATGGTTGGCTTTCTGGGCTGCAAGCACACATTGCCAGCTCATGTTGAGCTTCTCGTCCACCAGCACCCCCAAGTCCTTCTCCTCAGGGCTGCTTTCAAGCCATTTTCTGCCCAGCCTGTATTTGTGCTTAGGCAGAGAATAATGTGGTTAAGTGCATTGTTTTGCACTATCCTATTGCACAGAAATGGTTGATTCTTTGCCTATGTTAACTACTGTGAATTCTCGACACAAATGCCTTGTGGTTTTTTGGGTCTGTCTCTCTTCAGTTTCAGCAAATAAACTGATTTACTCTCAAATAGGTCTAGGCCAGATGGCACTTTTTGCATGGCATTGGCTTTGCAAACACAGGATCTAATTTTAAAGTTATACTTTAAAGCTTAACAGATGCTATGGCTGGTGGGAGTTTTGCTAGCTTGCTTGCTCTGCTTAGCAATGGCAGTGGATATAAGTTATAAAATGACGGTGGATAAATACACAATTGCCCATAAATTCTATTCACAGCATCTTCATTGCTGTGACAACTTTTCTTGGCTGGAAGGCTATAACATCTTGTTTCTGAGCCAGCTGTCCCTCTCTTCCAATCAGGCAGCATAGCCATCTCCAAATATGCCCTCGGGATATCTGTGAAAGAGAGCGCCATTTTGTGTTTCTGGTTTGGCAAGGAAATTTCTGGGGACACAAGAGGAATTACTTTGAGTGGACGAAAGCACTGGTACTGTCCCAAGTTTTTTGCCTAATAATTTAAATAAATGAAAGATGTGAAAAGATATAAGCACTCTTGAAGGCTGAATCCAAGTTGTGAGGGATTTCACACTCTAATTTTATTAATTTTTCCTTCACTTTTCACATGAATTTTTTACAGAACTAATACAGAAAAGTTGTTTAGAGGTTAGGAGGAGTACTTTGGTATTATGTTATCTGCTGGTTTTAATTTTTTCAAAAGAGGCCTTCCGTCAAAAAGAAAAGCTAAGTTGCAGATGGTGGTATACATAGCTGTTAGCAGCACCACAATTAGCCATACAGTCTGCAGTTACTGCATCTGTGTGTAGAATCCAGTGGTACATCGGTGTACATAATTTCCAGGTATCATAAGTCTCATAGAAATCTCATATACCAAAGTTTACTGCAAATAAAACATTCACAAGTTGCAAGTGAAGACTTTTCTTTTGCCATATTTAGAAACACAAACATGGAACTTGCATGAAGGAAAGATAAGGTGAATGAGTCATAAACACCTCCTTTCCTTTCTCCTGTTCCCTCAGAAAATCTTAAATGTTGTAGCTCATTTTAGGAATAAAATTCATATTTTTCATCTCATAATCCTTCCCACATGTCAGTTAAGCGCAGTTGAGTACACACAGCACTATGAGCTCAGTAACTTTCTATTTCAGTGTAGGACAAAACTAACCAAAGGAAAAACCCCAACAGTTTGTTTGAATTAGTGATTATTTCCAAGAACTTTTTCATCCAAATCTCTACTCAGAGTGTCCAATTGTGTGTTCAATTAACTAGGGATGAGAAAACCACATAAAACAGAAGAAGAAGCTGCAGCAGACTTCACTATTTTTTTCACAATGAGTCCAGACCAAATCTCTTAAGAAGGTGAAAAATCTAGTTCCTTTTCTGATATCCATGCTGTACTTTTTCTTGTCAGACATAATAATTTGCAAAAGCTAATTCTTCTGGCAAGAATCACAGAAAACAGGTACGAATAATAGTATATGTACGAGTTGTCCAGACAGTGCGTTTGAATGACAAGCTTAGATGAATTCATGAGTACAAAAACGTAAATGTCAAATTCCTACATATAAAACACTTATCATTTAATATGTAAATATATCATTAAATACAAACAAAATGCCATTTGTTTTATGACTGGCTCCACAAGGAAGTTAACATTTATATTTGGAAAGGCAAATAAAACACTGGAATTAAAACAAAGCAGGTAGGTTTGACTTGAAAATAGGAAAGTTTGAGGGAAGAAAAGACATTCTTATGGTTTTTTTAATGATGAACTGTCTTGCAATTCGCATGTGCAAAATAAAGGTGCATGAAAATTTATCTGACATGCATACATAATTCCAAAAATATACTATTAATTCACAAAATTTTAGTTGGTGAAAATTTTAAACTTTTAAAGGATTACCTAGTCAGTGCATATCTCTGGCTCTCTATAAAATTAGATTAGTGATTCCACATCAGCTTTTCCTATAGCAGTTTTCTGTATGTGTATTCTAGGACTCGCAAGATAATTTTCACTACGGTTTTCCTGCTTCATTGACTATTCTTCCAGTACTTCATCAAAGGGCAGAAAGATCACTGTCCAGTACACAGAGTTTTTGTACCCACTTTAATCATTCTTTAAAAGCTCCTGAGACTTGCTCTTGAATCTAGCTAAATGGAAAACTTCCACTTCAACAGCTCATTCAGAGAGATGAAATTCTGCCTACTACATGATTGAACACATTCCTGATCAAAAAGTAGCAATCACTGAATACATCAATGAACAATGACACTGAGGTGGGCATTGTTCTTCATTCTGTCCAACAGACCATGGCAAAACACCTCTTTCATATCAGAGATTGCTACTGAATGAGTCAGCGTTAGAAAAGCATCTGGTCTTATACTCTTTTTTTCCTACTTTTAAAAAATGATTGAAAAAAAACTCTGCAAGGTTCTGCCTTAGAAGTAACAAATTAATTCAAAATTCCATTTCATTTTACATGGCATTAATATTCTTTAAATGTTGTGATTGATCATACAGTTAGGCCCACAGGTGTGCCCACAGAAGTTTGGCATGACATCATAAATACTTTTACCAGGGAGAGGGCTTCTCTCACATGTATTTAGACTCATAGAATGAATAAATATATAAACAAATAAATAATAAATGTACATTTGGGTAGAGCTTTTAGAGACATTCTTAGGACTGTTCTCTATTTTAAAAAATTGCCATGGTTACATATTTCAGGAACCAGGAATTGGAAAAAGCCAAATTGTAACAGTTGGTAATTGCTGATGAAGGGGATTTAGAATCAAGCAACACACGATCCTTACCTTGATATTGTCCTAGATTTGAGATATGGAAAATGCTAAGATGGTCAGGAGCTGGAATGTGGGATATATGATGAAAGGCTGAGAGAACTGGGTTCGTTCAGTCTTAAACAGAGAAGACTTTAAGCTGACCCTATTGCTCTCTACCTAATGTCAAGGCACAAAGAAGATGGAGCCAAACTCTTCTCAGACATGCACAGAGATACTTCTCTGAGTGGAAAGACAAGAGAAAATGAACACAAGTTGGTACTAATGGGAAATCCTAACTTAATACAAGAACTTCTCTTTTTTTTTTTAATATGTGGGTGTTGAAAACTGGAAGAGGTCACCCAGAGAGGCTGGTGAATCTCTACCCTTCGAGATACTAAAAATTTGGCTAAGCAAGGCACTGGTAACCCTGCTCTAATTAGCCCTGCTTTGAGTGGGAAGTTGGATAAGGTGGCCTCTGGAGCTGGTGTGTCTGTGTCTGGCCCTCAGATTTACTACATCTTAGTCAAATTTGATGTTCCCTCAGTTTTAACATTGAGTACTGTTTATGTCAGAAATAAAGACTGATGGTATTAAGGTTACAGACAGAATAATTTATATAAAAATGTATAAATTTATACAAAAGAATGAATACTCTGCATTTGTTAGTTCTGGATCTGCCTCATTTCAAGTAATTTATAGGCACTGCATCTTGCTCGGGAGTCTTGGCATAGGTATGAGGACGCATTTGAAATTAGAAACTTATCTGACTAGCTCTATTCAGTAGCTTTCTACTATAGTATTTCCCACTATGGAGGAGGCTGGAATAATAATGTTTCTTTTCCATTTCTCAACTAACATTTCCTGACACTAAGGGATCCTTAACAGGGTTACACTGCTGTGTGTCTCTTGGCATTCTAGACAGACAATAAGCCTTAAGTCGCAAAAAGTTATCTTGAATAACTAAGTTTTCTGTAACCACAAATTAGTATCTCAAAAACATAGGGAAACATGATGTATAAGTATTATACTATTAGCAGCTCTCATATTTAGCATTGACTCAGAACATAATGAAGAGGTTAAATCTGGCTACTGAAATATACTACTTTTATGGTCAATTTCTACTCTGCTAAATTGAAATTGGAGGCAGTTTAGTTCCAATGTAATAATATCAATTTATAAAAAACATTTTTAAAATGTTTTCACTTTTTCTTCTCCTGCCTACTTTTTTTCTTGGATGAATAACTTGCTACACATGAATTATGCGGCTCTCATTGGCATATGGAAGGAGGCAATAGCTACCAAAGTATTTAATACTTCTGGTGCTATGGGTGAAGTACAATTTTAACTTTTTTTTACACTTTCTTTAAGACTGGAAGAAGAAGAAAAAGCAAGCAAAAAACTACCCACCATCTCATTTTAGTTTAAAGTATGATAATTTCACTTTCTTAGATACAGTTTTTAAAAAAGTAGAAACTTAAAACCACAAAAACTTTCTTTCCTCCAAATAGCAGAGGGGAAGTAAAAAAAAATATTCATAAAAACATAGAGGGAAAAAAGGGGGAAAAAAGAAGAGAAGAAATTCGAAAAGGCATGAAAATAAAACCACTTTGCAACAGATTCCTGACCACATCTTCACCAATATAAATTATAGCCTCTGTAGCGAAGTCAATGAAGCTATTCCAAGTTGACTTTACCAAAGGACCTGTCTCTCTCTTTTCACTAGATTCTTTCTTCTCAGCTCACCTTAGGCCAAAGAACTGACAAGTGACATGGTCTATGGAAACCTCATTTATATCAAAAAGTCAAGATATGACCCACTAGTGTATTAGCTTGTGTTTATTGCTTTGCCTGACATAACATTTTAAAGAATAATTTTGAGACTTACCTTTAATGACAACGTTAACTGACTTATTAAATTAATATACGCACTGCTGATGCGTATTTCCAAGGTTGCACATGACATCTATTAAATATATATGTGGAGGCATTACCCCTACATTTTCCTATGAGACGATGNTCCACTAAACAAACATCCAAAGATTATCTCAGGTGTGCAGTGAAAATAACTTGGCACACCATCTTTTCTCTGCTATCTCATAAAGGAAACTCTCTAATGCTAGTTAATTTTCTTCCCTTCCCCATCAGTTTTCCTGCTGTGACATTTAATATGTGTAAAAGGATGTAAATAGTCACTGATGACTACTTGAACCTTTGGTATGAAGAAAGGAGTGAGAGAGGCAGAAAAAAAAAA
>VXBO01002513.1:949-16382 GCA_013400135.1 Rhinoptilus africanus | reverse complement strand
GATCAAGTGGGAATATGTTTAGTCATTTTCATGGCTTTTCTGGACATCTTAATCCTCACAGGTATAAATTAGAGTGGCAGATATACTGGAGGTTTCCCAGGTTTGTCTTCTAAATTATGAGCTGCTCAGAGAAAGCTATGCTGCTGACTGCTTTTGCACAGAATATATAGTAGGAGAAAGGACCCAAAAAGAACAGAAGCTTGAAACTAAGCATGTGCGAGTCCACCTTCCCTGCTACTGTCCCCCCTCGCTCTCTCACTCACTCACATACACAGGTATATTTGTACATATTACAGTCTAAGTTTTAATACCTTTATTTTNAAAAAAAAAAAGACAATACAAGCCAGAACAAGTAAAACTTGTAAGGTTAGGATAAGAAGAGGCAAAATGGAAACAGTAGTTATCATGGAAATGGACTTAGGAAAACCTGACAACTAGTTTGTTATTCTATCTCATTGCAGAAGAGTAATTTAAGGTTCCTATGAAAATTTAAAAGAAAGCAATAGGACTTGACTTAGACAAAGTCTACTGTAAGTGAAGGCTCTACTTCCCCTAGGCTTTCAAACTTCTTGTTAAATACGAAAGTGCAACAACATTAGACTTGAGAGGGAGAAAAGAGGCATGGAGAAAACAAAAGAGCAGATAAATTGTGTAAAGCCTCCACCACTATCTCATAGTTCCTTTCTGTAAGGAGACAGCTCCACTTCAGTGGCGAAAGACTTAAGAACAGAAATAAAACCATTGCTTTTTAAAGCTCTGAGCTGATGGGTAAAGCTGAACCCTGACTCGCACACCTATTTATATGCTATTTAAAGGCGTGTCCTGTAATTTTACCTGGTACAGTATTGTTGTTGCTTGCATTTGAAGCGATCAATCACAAATACTATAAAAATTTTGATGAAAGGGTAAGAAATAAACTTTCATAACAAAATATTTGTTATCTATATGATTTGTTCCCTGAAATTGAGGTCCTAAGTGGCAATTGTGTTCTTGACCTTATATTCATTGCAGGGTGTATGTCTGTTGTTGTAATGAGCTGTCTTGCTGTTTCTTATATTCTACGGCATGTCAATATTTTTTTATGGATTTTTTCTGTCCTCACTTCATAATGCAGTAGGAGTCATTCCTTTAAATCAGACTGTAGTTGTCTGTTGCCAGTGAGTTCATAACTTATGAAAATGTATTCAAAATCCACTCCTTCCTGCCAATAAACAGGAATGGGAATTGAGGGATTTTGAGAAGTAGAAGTGGGATTTCTTCTGGAAACATGCAGAATAGATAGATCATCTGAAAACAGCACAGAAACACAAGACAAAAGCATTTCACACCTTTTGTACCCAAAAAGGGCTCTAATGAAAGCATTCAAGAAAAAATAAGCATATCCCAGGCTAATTATATGGTATGAAAACTTACATAGTTCATTTCTTGAATTTAATTCAGACTCAACTATGCTATGTACATCCAATTTTTGCACAAGGCACTGAAAGGCAGAAAAGTAGTACTCAGAAATAATTATGAGACAACCAATTTACAATTCTGTAGTTAGGTACAGAAAAATTAGAATTTTAACATTAGCCACTTACATGTGCTTGTCCTGAAATTGTAACTCCCAGAGAGGCTGCAAAACTTGTACAAAGGCATAGGATAAAAAATATCATTTTTTAAAGGATATCAAACAGAAATACTGCTATTCAGAGATACAACAGCAAAATACCCCCCTACAG
Organism: Rhinoptilus africanus; assembly: GCA_013400135.1. Classification (NCBI taxonomy): domain Eukaryota; kingdom Metazoa; phylum Chordata; class Aves; order Charadriiformes; family Glareolidae; genus Rhinoptilus; species Rhinoptilus africanus. The sequence continues at coordinate 14,658 of VXBO01002513.1, read as the reverse complement.
TGAACAGAAAGTATAGATATAGGATACTTTAGTGGTAAGAAACATGTTTATATTGTTGTATACTAACATTATAACAAAAACTAAAGAAGATTGTAAAACACCCTAATGTAGCCATGCAAAGAAGTGAACCCGAGTTAAATAAACATATGCACACGCTTTCATTCTCCCATTCACTCTACTTGAGTTCTAGGTTCGACTGCAGTACAAGATCTGAACACTTACTATTTCTGAAAACTTACCAATATTTAAAAAGGAAAAAGATAGAGGATGGTGTGTGAGCAAATGCTTGTCTCTGTTTTCCAGATGTACTAGTCAATGGTAATGAAAAACTGTAGGAGATCATTTGATTTTCTGGAGAGCAGCAAGATGACCTCTCCCTAGATGTAAAGTGGAATGCAGTTGCCACTCCTCTCCTGGACTCTCTCTTAAGTTGTGTGTGACTCATACAAGAGCATACTCAGCTGAGGAGTGGATGGACAAAGACACAATCCTCCCTTAGCAACAAAAGAATGATCTGATAAAGAGCTTTAAAAATGCCAGCACATCTTGCCAATCACACAATGGGAAATTGCTGATGAAACGATTTGTAAAATGTCTTCTTTATGGTTACAACTGACTTTAACTGTCAGATTTTAAAATTTATATTTAGGGAAGAGCTGCTTGGAAAAGCTGAGCCATAGAACCCAGTAGAATCCACGCAGGCAAAGAGAAGGCCAGGTTGTTACTATTCATGTATGCAGCTAGATTTTAACTTCTTCTCAGGTTCAGAAAGATCTGCCAGATGCATTGAGGGAATCTTGGCATTTGAAATATTTAAAATATTATGTTTATATTCCTTTATGGCCATTCTCAGAATTACAGAAAACTTTTCCAATGTACAAACTCCATGCTCCATACAGCTATCGTGCACTCACAAGACAGTATGAACACCACTGGTATTTAGTTTATTTTATTCTGGTTTAAGTTCACAATAATTACACATACCTAATGAAAAGCTATGTTAATGCTGTAATGTAGCACAATTGAGGCACATTTGTGTATATAAAACTCAAACTACTGTTCAATTCTATACTCTGTTTCATAGAAATAAATTAGTCATAGAGTGCAGACGAAGTGCAGATTATCATTCTACCCTGGTGGCCATGTTTTACCCAAAGGCCTGTGCACTAGATACAGGCAATATTGAACACACCTACAGCTTCTTATTTGCAGACCAAATTCAAGTTTGAAGTAACCAGAGTCAAATGAAGACAGAAGTCAGGCTTATTTGCTGTTTTTAAAATCATTATTTTTCCCAACCTTTACAACGTTTCAGTAAATATTGCAGATGTAATATGTGTGGTTTGCTAGTTAGGTTTGATTGCTAAAGACCCTTACATAAGCAAGCAAAAAAATTCTTCAAAATAAAGACTAGTGAGTTTGGGTGCTGAGCAAATAGCTGTCTTCCCTGAGCCGTAGTCTGTATCGAATAAAGCACATGAAACCGTCTTGGGGATCCAAAACTGCTGACATAGCAGCTGCCCTTGTTGCTGACATATCTGGAGCTGATCTCTAGTTGGGACTGGGGCTAAAATTTACTGCCTGTCACCAATAAGCACTGCATGCTAGTAACTGTAGGAAGAATTCACTTACTCAGTATTTGTTTAGGCCCAATAGCTGTATCTAAATTTCTTAATTTGGTGGTAGAGAAACATTTATTTGCAAAAGTAAAAGGGTATTTATTTACAAAAAGCCTCATAACCAACAGTAAGTAGATCTACATTTTGCTAGAAATTTTGCTAGATCTACATACGTGCTACAATTTTTTATTTTTTTGTGAAAAGTAGCTTCAGTTTAATTAATTTATGTCATCAGGAGATGTGGAGCCCAGTTGCTGAGTTTGCAGCTCCTGCAAGTAACCCAATTTTGAAGAAATATCTAAAGCAGGGATTCCACCTAAATTACTGAGAGCAATTTGGCTTAGTTACTGCTAAAACATTACCACCACAGCCAGAGTAGGCTGCTGGGTTTCCTTTTTACAGTGAAGATTTTCAAATCATCTTTTTAAAGAGAGATTATAATGTCTCCAACTGTGTTAATTTAATGGTAAATTTAATCCTAAATATGCAGAGCAGTGCAGTTCTACAGGAAAAAAAAATCCCTAGAGACTTGCCTCAGGTGTCTCTTTAAAATATTATTATTTATCATGTTAAAATTGCTAGAAAGTTAATCTAAATGGACACAGAGCTAAATAATATAGGCAAAAATGTATGCCTATGTCAATCCAATGCCTCAAACTTATACACGTATTATATGTTTTGGTGAATGCAAATAGATTTATGTATTGAACAGTGTCAGTTTATACCACATTATATTTTTCAGGAACTGGCTTTTTTGACATACTATTATTTTATATGCTGTTCCTCCCGTCGTAAGAAAAACATTCTGAATACAAATACAGATAAAAACATGCAACCTCATTAGCCATCTGACCCATGAAATTGTAATGAACATTAGCCTTGTAAAGCTAAGTGAGTAAAATTTTTATTAATTTTGCACCCATTTTTGTGAACTGAGATAATGATATCTTATTAAACAAAAAAAACACATGAACACAGGATGAAGATGTAAAATACCAGTATCTGTCTCTTCTTCATCATGTACTCCCAGGAGCCAATCATCAGCTACTATTCTACAGAAAAGTCCCCTGTTACTGAAATTAGTTTATAGATTATAAATTTTGGAGAATATTTCTGCACTGTTTGTGCTTCTGGTAATAAAATCTCATATATTTTAATGGCTTACTAAAGCAGTAAAATAAGCTAAAGGAAATTTAAGCGTCATCAGAGCAATATATTGGAAAGTTTGACCCTTCCTCTAACAGAATCTACTTTCCTCTGTGAAAGTAGTCTCTTTACATCCCAAAAGACCATGTTTTTTTGAGAAATTGTCTTACTGGCTAAGTGACCTGTAGTATTTATCTAAAAAAATAAATTAACTGATTTTTATATATTGTGTATGCAGAATGACATTTGACAAAAAAAACAGCAAGAAAGAACTATGAAAGTAAATAAAGAAAAAGAAAAGAAATAACAGGTACCTATTTCAGGAAAAAATGCAAAACATAATAGTGGTTACAAATATTTTAAAATAAGGCCATATTGCCCTGTACTAGAGAGTCTGTGGACAATCCTGACAAATTAACCAGATTGTAGTCCATGTTTTCTCTAATGGATTTTCCCCAAAGGAAATTGGAAATAATATTTCCTATAAACTGCGAAAGTATGAGTTGCAGTCCTGGAGGAAATACATATACTCACTCAGCAGAAAAAAGAACACTGCAGTAAGAAGAGCTATTGATCTTATCAAGATGATGTGAAGGCTCTACATGCAGCAAGAACCTGAGACAAGGACAATAGGATATTGGCATCTGAGTGGAGGTTTTATTTGAGAGCAGTCTCCAGTGTAAGGGGTAAGAGAATCATCTGAATGAGTTTTAATTCAAGATAGGCTGGGACGGAGGTTAGAACTGAATGAGAATTGAGGTTAAAAATGGGATCTGAGGAACAGTACGGACTAAGTCCAGGAAAAGTTTTGTGTAATCATCAGAAAGCTGAAAATATTGGGGTAGAAGTGGAAAAGCTTCCCATTGACGTGTGGAATGAAAACTCCTCAACCGATAAGGTTGTAAAGTAGGTATGTTTATTCAGCGCTAGGCAGCACAAGGGGGTAGCCCCGCCCAAAATCGTGCGCACCGGGTTCATGACAAAGCTCTACCTTTATGCTCCTACCTCATACGTATTTAACGTGTATCGCGCAACACCTGTACATATGCACGAACTGCTCTGCTTCGTATTAAAATTAGCGTCCCGCCCCTGCGAGTCTGCGCAGTGCCCTCTGTTGGTGGTCGTCGGGGGTCTTAATGATGAAGTAAGGAGTCTTCCTCTTCGTCACCTCTCTTTGACCTCTTGGCATGGTCAGTCCACCCCTGGATCCCGGCCAGACTTGCTGGAACTCTGCCATACCGTGGGTCTGATCTCATCTGGTTTCTGTTGCTTCAGTCCTTGCTTTAGGGGCTCTAGTTTTCTATTGCTATTGTCTAAGCTCAATCATCTATGATCTACATTATTGCCTAAGGTTAATCACTTATGACCTACAGGTTACACATCTACCAGCTTAACTCCTTATCTCACCATACATATATTTAGTACTACTTTGAGAACATAAAAATCCTAAAACTGTACTGGCCATAAAATACTTAGATATATGTTGAGTTCTTTTTATTTACCTTTCTTGCCAGGGAGTTATTTCACACAGTACAAGCTCAGGGGTTCTCCACCTCAGTTTAGATTGAGCTGTAGATAATCCAACTGTATAATGCATTCAAATCTCACAGCAACAAATGCTTCTGAAAGACAGAAAAATTTTTGCTTGAAAATTCTGTACTTAGCTTTTCTTCCTCAGAAATATGGTTAATAATAATAGTAATAATATAATGCATCTGTTAATAGGAAAAATTCATACAGTGTTTAAGTTCAGAAGAAATAAAAAATTCAAAATCTTAAGATTTGATGATCTTAGCCGTTGTAGTATTAGACGTATATACTACATAGCATGGATTTCAAAAAAAACCAAACATTGCCATAAAAACTACCTCACGCACTCACAAAAAATTCTATAAGTTAGTGGATGAAAAGAATAGAGTAGTTTAGAATGATATACAGTACAGCAGACTTTAGTAAATCAAAGTATGTGTCAAATAATCTCCCTTAAAAGAAATCATTCAGATAGATTGATTTGTTCATGAGCACAGACTGAAAACTGACTTAGGGACTACAAACAAAGAGAGAATAATAAATGACAGGGTATCAGTATTTAGGTACCCAGACATTATTGGACTTGTTTTATTGCTGGACTTCTTTTATCTTCTTTAGCCAAAATAGAAAATTGGATGAAAAAAATTACTAGGTATAGAGGAGTCAGGTTTTGTATTCTGCTTACAAAAAAATAACATTCTTAACAAAAAAATATAACAAAGAGCTCTTTTGTAAAATTTACAAAGAAATTAAAAGTATCTGTGAACAGAGTCTAAAAAATAAAAGGGAATGTTTCTATAATGACATAATCTTCTTTGGAGGACTGAAGATGTAAACAGAACTCATTCTGATTTTACTACAGTTTTTTCACTGTGGATCAGTTGAGTGCAGTAGTGGCAAATAAGGACACATAAGCTCTTGTTTCTTCACAGAGACAAACTGAGAGCATGCAACTTTGGAGACAATAAAAGCTGTTTCACGGGATACCAGAGAGTAATTTTGATATTTAGTCTGTCCTGAACCTGTTGTTTTTCCTTGGGCATTTATTTTCACTATGGCTCCTGGATACAAATATAATGTTTTTAAATGAATGAGTATCCAGGACTTTTATGTATCACTGTCTCTAGCTGAGAGTGGATAATATTAGTAAGGAACCCCCTCAGCAGTGCATTTTAATTAGGGGTGCTAGGCTAAACATAATTCAGGTAAAATGGAACACAGTTATGGTCACTAAAATGAAACTTGAAAAGTGCTGTACCTAAATTCATGTTCGCTTGTTGGCATGCTGGGGAAGAAGCGTTAATCATACAGAAAAAGCCTCACTTAGCTACATGCTGCACAAAGAGAAATACATGGGCCTATGGAATGTGTGATGCACTTTGATCTTGAGAAAAACTCTGCTCATTACCTATGCGATTTTCTTCATGTGATGCTCCCCCTACCACCATCACAGCAAAAACTCAAGGCTGTCATGGAAGGATGTATGTCCTAGAATGTGACAACCTGTTCTGCCTTCATACTGGCTTGTCTCTACAGGACAGTCTGACAGGAGCCCCAGATCGATTATGAGGCGCTAAGTTAAACCTATCAATTAGGTGTACCTAAATGTTGAGCTAAATCTGTCAAATGCAATCACATAAAGAATTGTGGTGGTCTAGACTTCAGTATAAAGCAAATGTGGACTATCGAGTCATCCTATAGCTATAGGATGCTATAAAATATCACTCATAGGACTCATTTGTAAAATGCACATTAAGACTACAATCATCACAGAGTGACAGAATGGGTTCAGGTTGGAAGGGACCTTAAAGATCATCTAATTCCAAACCCCCCCAACATGGGCACTAGTCTAGGCTGGTCTTGAACACTTCCAGGGATGTGGCATTGACAGCTTCCCCGGGGGAACCTGTTACAGTGTCTCACCACCCTTACAGTACAGAATTTCTTCCTGATATCCAAACTAAATCTACCCTCTTCCAGTTTAAAACCCCTCATCCCATTGCTATACTCCCTGATAAAGAGCACACTCACACCCCCATCTTTCCTGTAGAACCCCTTCAGGTACTGCAAGGCTGCTATAAGGTCTCCCCAGAGCCGCCTTTTCTCCAGGCTGAACAACCCCAACTCTCTCAGCCTGTCCTCATAGAAGAGGTGCTCCAGCCCTCTGATCATCTTCCTGGCCCTCCTCTGTACCTGTTCCAACAGGTCCATGCCCTTCTTGTGCTGACGACTCCAGAGCTGGACGCAGTACTCCAGGTGGGGTCTCACCAGAGCAGAGTAGATGGGCAGAATCACCTCCCTCTACCTGCTGGACACACTTGTTTTAGCACATCCCAGGATGTGGTTGGCTTTCTGGGCTGCAAGCACACATTGTCAGCTCATGTTGATCTTCTTGTCCAACACCCCCAAGTCCTTCTCCTCAGAGCTGCTCTGAAGCCATTGTCCGCCCAGCCTGTATTTGTGCCATGACCCAGGTGCATTTGTCACTTGGCCTGGTTCACACAGGCTCACCTCTCAAGCCTGTCAAGGTCCCTCTGGGTGGCATCCCTTCCCTCCAATGTGTCGATTGTGCCACACAGCTTGGTGTCGTCAGCAAACTTGCTGAGCTTGCACTCAGTCCCACTGTCCATGTCACAGACAAAGATGTCAAACAAGACTGGTCCCAGTACTGACTCCTGAGGAATGCCACTCATCACTGGTTTCCATGCAGACATTGAGCCATTGACTGCAACCCCTTAAGTGTGGCCATCTAGCCAGTTCGTTATCCACCAAGTGGTCCATCCATCAAATCCATGCCCTTCCAATTTAGAGACCAGGAAGCCATACAGGACAGTGTCAAACAATCATAGAGTACACAACATTAGTTTTAATGAAAAGGCCAGTTGTATGTATTCTGAGAGCTAACTGAAATACATAACTTGGAATTTCTCCAGTCATAAGCTTGAAAATTTCAATAAAATCTTCACAATTTTTCCATCGTGTATACTTCCTGTATTTGCACAGACACCGATGCTTGCAATGCTGAGACACTTTTTGGGATCTTGGTAATAGTGAGATACTGGGATACTCACCAGTAACACTAACTTAAGTGAAAGTATCACACTTTACACCAGCTAGATGTACAGTCCTCTATGTTGTCATGTTTTTTAATAACAGAACCTTTTAAAAATAGTTTATCTGAGGTTTTTTTTCTAAGGAGCTACAATAATTTTTATTTCTTTGTTTCCATCCATCCATAATTTTCAAATATTAATGTATTCAGTACTAAAATGTTGCATTTTAACTGTGAAGTTAAACACCACAGACCATATTTGTTGTATTTTAGACAAATCTTTTCATTCCAATTTGCAATTAACAAAGTGAGCAGTGGTTTAAAAATGCAAAATAAACATCATGATAGTTCATAGACCATGGAATACAAACAGAATTAATTATATTTCTAGTTGAAACAAATGAAGCGCTGTTAAACTGTTCTTTTTCTTGTAAACTTTAGTTTTTAAAATGCATCAGAAAGAGCATCTTTCTTCCACAGTCCCTGCAATGTTGCATTAAACATCTTCTTGAAATATAAGCAACCTTTTAAGAGCCACCATTTTGCCTCAGCTGAGTATAATCAGTGAAATGCAAATTGATGTGTAAAAATTGCCTACAGTGCTTGATGTAAATTAAAATTACTCCTATAAATTCAATGCTCAAATTATCTGACAACTGCCATTGTATTAATTTTGCTGCTGAATACATTAAATAACTGGAAATTCATTTTTTTCACTAACATCACAATTACTTTAGATACTGGTCATGAAGAGCCACTAAATATACCAATAATCATTTAATATTTAAAGCCTGTTCAAAAGTAGGAGATTTATCTAAAGTGAATGACCTCCTAGTGCTGGTACTTCTCACACAAATTTAAAAAACGCTTAAAAACAAAACCTTCTGTAAAGTGAACAAGTTCTATTTCATTCCTAGAAAACACCAAGACTGGCAAAAAGAATTCTCTGCTGGTCCTTATGGGAGAGTCAGAATATTTCCAAACTGCAAGTTAGGGTCACCTCACAAAGACATACATGTATACTCATGTATATTAAAACAGGTGCATAGTCAGGACCATATGGGCAAGGACTAGAGGTATAAAATGAGCCACAGATCACAGAGGAGGACTAACAGAATGGAGGACACTAACCAAATAGAATATAACCAAACCAGTAGTAAAGAAGCAACAAATGAAGTCCCTGAACTGCTATACTGGTACCTGGGCTTCTGAACTAACCATTTTTTCAAGACAGTTGCAAGGACTCTTGCAAATGAAATTAAAAGAACTTTGCCCTTTTTCTCCCCTTTTACTCCAAAACTTTCAAGAGATACCAGAAGCGGGTAGAATGTGTCTTATGCTTTTGGTTTTGAGTGTTTACTCAGGTTTAGCACTAATTCAGTTATGATGCTCAAAATAAACATCCCTGAAACATTTATTGTATTTGTGCTAGGTAACTAAGAGGTAATTTGCTGATCAGAAGAGTTAGACAAAGAAGGTATTTTCTGCACCGGCTGGGTGGTGCAGCCGTCCTGCTTGGTGGAGCGGAACCTCCTGTTTTGCGGTGGGACAAAACCGCAAGGGTGGCGGTGGCTGTTATGCTAGACCACAGTGTTGTGTCGCTGTGGGAAACTGCTAGGCAGCGAGACCTAAAGCAAATGTCACTATAGGGACAAATGTTTTTGTAATGTATGTTTGCAATAATCTATTGAATATGCTTGCAGCTTTGAGCAACTACTAACCAACCTATAATCAAAAGGGGGGCTGTGGTAACGGAAACCAAGGACTCACCTGCAAAGATAAAAAGAGTGACTCACGACAGATAAGTTTGCGAGCCTTGGTGAAGCTGTGACTCCCCGGCCGCCCAGCGCTGCTTTTGCTTTCTTATTCAATAAATGATCTATTAAACTCCGAAAGGGCTTGGAGTATTTATAACAGTATTTGAAGGCTGTATTCTTTTAAAATACAGCTAAAAGGGCTAGCTATATTCCCAGGGTAATTTTGTCCCTTGCTAGTACTAATTCCATGGATTTTTATTTCTCTTAGCAGCCTGTGTGTCGGGGTGCGGGACGGGCAGGTGTTGCCCTGCACAGGAAGGAGACCCAGGAGTTGAGAGTGACAGCAAGGCAGGTAGGGCTGTGCCTTCACCAAAGGGGGCACGGGGACGTAGTCCCACAGCTCTTGAGCAAGGTGAGAAAAGCAGGTCCAGGGCAAGCAGCAAGTTCAGACATGCTCCAGTGGTGGCTGGATAAGTCCATAATGACAAGGCACAGAGATGGTGAGGTGCTAAGTGGAGGAAGAGCTACTCTGATCAAGCAAGGGAGCACATCTTATTATCGCCATCACACCTTCTGTCCTGACTGATTAATTAGGCTTAATGTCAGGATTCTAGCAAATATATCATGCTGCCAGACACTCAAGCAAAAGCTGGAGGCACGGTATGTTTTCTTTCATTTTCTTTTAGCCGCAGGGCATTTGAGAAAGGACTGTCAGTAGAAACATGTTACCTTTTCACAAAAATTGTGTAAAGAAAACATTTCAGTCAATCATAGAAAAATATTTTACAGATTACTTTATTGTAAATTTAGTTTTCCTTGTTTTAATTTTTGGCTAATTTTCTTGGAAACATCATGACAAAATATTTTCATAAGATTTTTCACTAACCCTAACAGTGTTTACTTGCATACAAATAAGTGTAACAAGGATCTTCATGACTTTGCAATTTTCAGCCTTTAGACTGGATTAGGTTTTATTTAAACCAACTCTAGAACTGCAATCCCTTTCTTTCCATATCGTACCCTACTTTTCTCACATGCATATAGGGGTCAGAGACAGAGAAAGATGCAGAAACATTTTTGCAACTGAGATTTCACATAGTGTAGACTAATTTCACAGAAACATCCAGTTTGCCAGGTTCAGTTATTATGATCAACAAGTATTAAATTGCAAATGACTTTTTATGATTAATATATCAGTGTAACTTTAGGGTATAGTTGACGCATTCACTGTAGTGATTTCTCCAGACATTAACACCTTCCCTTATGTGCCTATTTCCAGCTAAATAAGAGAGAAAGCTGTTGCTGGAGGTATTTCACATATACAGTCTTGCATCTCCTTCACAGTCTGGCTGACAAAGCTGTGCCTTTAATTAAATAATTCATCCAGCTCATAAAAGATTTTAACACAAATTCTTCAGTCTCAACTGATTTCAGAAGTTTTATTGAAGCTCTAGAAAATTGAAAAATCAAGTCACGTACCTAATTCACGACATTTTCCACCTTATTTCATTTTCATGCCACAACTTGTTTACAACAAGAGAACCCTGTTTCGAGTGGAAAAAATATTTCTATATTCACAGTAAGAAGTCAGTGATAAGCAGAAAAATAGGTATTAAATTCTCTTTTTCCCAGGTTATATCACTGAGTATCACCAAAGTACTTACATTTCCAAACTGCAAGTCCTTTCCTTTGGACTTCTGTAAATGTTTATAGGGTGATTTGATTACATTTCCTCTACTCTCTTATGAACCCCTTCTGCCAGCTAAGTTCTTAAATGCCAGAGGAAACAAAAAATCTGTTGCTGTCCTTCCACTAGCAAATCACTTTCATCTCTTGTTATCTCAAAGTAACCAACTTCAAGACATATTTGTTGTGATTTTCAGTATTGACTTTCTCCTCCCTCTTTTGTCACTGTTATCACACACTGACACACTAAATAATTTTAAAAGGTTGTAAATACCAAGGACAATCTTTTTCCTAATTGTTGGGAGGGAAAAGCAACTTTGTTATTCAAGCTTGTTCCATGCACCTTGGCTGATTCATTCTCACACATAATCTGGGGAGATGTGATGCTATACGATGAAAGAATCTGCACCTGGAACAGCAGACACAATGCTCACCAGGTGAAAGTTGGTATATCAAGTATTTAGATTTTAATGGTTAAAGATTGTTTCCTTACTTGGTATGATGGAAATGGCAGAAGAAGTTTGAACAAATACTTAATTATTTTCAATTTTCCACAAAGAAGAGTTTACCTTCCTGTGACTTTTAAACTTAAGTAAGAATGTCTCTAATTTCAGTTATTAGTCTGAATTTTATTTACAAACAGCATGCTACTCTTTTTTATTTCTAGGCTCTAAAAAGTTTTTCAGCCTAATTTAACAATGCAAGTGAAAGAAAACAAGCAATTAGCTAGTTATTAGTTACTGTAAACCAACATGGACCTTCTGAAGACAGTGAAGTGATATCATTTAGGGAACACTGCTGACTTCCCTTTACATTTTTTTTCAGCTTGAGATTTTTAGGAGCTTCTATAACGATGTTGGAAAACAAGCTTATATATATTTATATATTTAATTTTCACTTCTTTGACATCAACCTTCAATTACAATAGCGAAAACTGGAAAAAGATAATATACCTTCTAGAGTTTTGTTTGGGGTTTTTTTTGTAAACAGCCCACAAGCTCTATTTATCTTCTAAATGTCAAGGTAGATTTTAAAAGTGTTGTAATATATACTTAATTTTTTAGAGAGGAACGAATTGGTAATTATATTTCCTAATGAAATGTGCTGTAATTTCAGTTAGATTTTAAATGGGGCATGTCTCATATTTAAAAGGACCATTGCATAAATGCCTATTAGTTGCAGTTAATGAGTTAATTCCCAACTCATATTTTTTCTGTCTCTTTCTACATGATTCTTGCAAACTTAAACAGTACAAGGGAGCAACTTGTTAACTTCAGATTAGAATGAATCACTTGAAAATTAAATTATTGAGCTTGTAAACTACAGTGCATTCCTTGCTAGTCCCTGCCTGTAATTGAATAGCAAACAAAAAGAATTAGAACAAAAAGGTGGCAGAATCACATAAAACTTACCAGTTGCTACCCAAAAATAATTACATTGTTATCATGGTAGTGGTAAAGTGCTAGTCTTCATTGCTAATAATTCTCATAGGGCCCCTATCTTTACAGGGACCATTGCCTGTAAGACATTAACGTGTTACAGATTTGCAGTGGTGAGTAAACAGGATCGATCCTGTTCTGCCTCTTACCTTATCCTTTCCACTAAAGAGGCAAAACTGCCTGTGTTTAATAGTTTTCCTTTTCTAGTGTCAGAGAAAGAACTTTGCATCTCAGCTAATTACCATGTGCCTTGGTTTACTTAATTTGCAAAGCATGATGTCTCACTGAAGAAAATGGGAATTTGAATACATGTCCAAAGTACTTTGCTAAGCGGAATTGGACTTCAGCATACGTGTGTTTACTTATATCTATAGTACCATGTCCCTGTAAGGCATTGACTCTACATGTGCCAATTTTCACCTCTATGAATCACAGACGTCTTCTTTCACACAGATTGCACAGGATGGATGTCACCCCTGTTTATATATGTAGATATGGACAGTGACTTATCCCTGAACTTGGAGTTGTCTGCAATAAAAAAATTTATCTCCTAGCTGAGAGAGCTCATAAGAAAATGGCAGATAAAGCATATCCCTAGCGCAGATAAGGTATTTTCATTATAGCAATGTTTCTGAGACATGACACACATTCTTTCTATACTTCTAATTTATAGCTATTATTATTTCTTATTCTTCACTGAATTTTAAAGCAGTCACAAAAGGAAATGGAAAAGTTCATGAAAGCAAAATCAAGCCTTAAGTATATTCATCACACAAACAGCTTTATCCCTTGGTATCTTATGCTCCAATTCAAACAACACATCTGTTCATAATTGCATGCATGACTCGGTAAGATTACTACAGGCTATAAATTTATGTCTATGAGTGTTGGAAATATTGTAGGAAGACAAGGATAAAGCATTTCAAATGGGAAGACCTTTTTTTAAAGACATGGAATTTCAATCTCCAAGTAATCAGGATTTAGATAATCACTATGAATCCCAGCTTCCATGATGATATATGTCCACCTTCCCCTGGAGTAATTCTAGTCCTTTATTGTTCCCTACTAAAAAAATCACCTTTTACATAAACATCTCAAGTCTAGCATGTCAAAGTTAATTCTATCTCACCTTAAAGCTGAGAAATATTTGTTTTATTGCATAATGCTGACATATGGATTAATTTATAGCACTTCAATCAGTGCTTTATAACATCTTCCTTACTCGTATAACAACATACACCTCCCAGCATCCAGTGACATTAAAATGTGAATGGCAGCTGTCCCACCTTTTGTCTTTCAGAAAAGACTGAGTAAACCAGAATACAACTAGTGGAAAGCAGCTTGTATTCTGTGCAGCATGAATATCCTGAAGAAAGAGTGATATTGGAAATCTCTGCAGGCAATTGAGCTTGTTGAAGATTGTTCCTATCACTAGAAAGGAAAAAAAAAAAAAAAAATTTAAGAACCAAAAAGCAGGTAT
>VXBO01002512.1:38958-52878 GCA_013400135.1 Rhinoptilus africanus | reverse complement strand
AAAAAAAAAAAAAAAGAACTGGACATCTATAAAGCCACCTGAGAGTATCAGCCACAAGTTTAATTCATCAGGCTGTGGAGCTTTGAAGAGGCAATGGTGAAATGCCACAGAAGTTTCAGACACACGTTATCTGTTTTGCAAGAAAGAAACAGACTGGGAGTCTAGATGCTTAGGTGTTTGGCGTTTCTTCTTCAAACTGTCTGAAGAATCAGAAACAGTATGGAAAGGAGCCCAGACATAAGGTTATATCTGCAGCCCTAAAAGGTGAAAAAGTAGTTTGCGCTTTGAAAACGCTGTTTTTGCAGTAATTGATACATAGCTAAATCACTTATAAAGTTAAGGATTTTAAACAGAATTTAATTGTTATCGTGTATAACAACAACAACAACTACAAAATGCTGAGATAATCATACGAGCCCTACCACCACAACTGTCAACTTTGTATGATGAAAATCCTTTCAGTGAAGTAAGGAGGCAACAGAGATTGGTCTGTGCAAGACATACCATATGATTCTCGAACTCCAATAACGAGCTGAGAGTCGAAAGCTTCTCCTAGTCTTTCAGCATGAACTAGCTTCATTGCACTGTCCTGAAGTCTATTTTTTATATTTGAAAATATGGATTCATTCCACGTATCTAGCATGAGCTGTGTATCAGGAAAAAAAAAAAATCCTGTCAGAAAGGTACATGCAGACGTAAGTTTGTGACAAAGAAATACAAGAGATCATAAGCAGAAAGCAAGCAATTTATAACGTAGTTTTCAGGTGATATACAGCAGTTCAGCTACCTTAGAACCTGACCTTGCTCTGAACTTGTTATAGAAGTAATATTCAGCTTACATTCTAAGCTTAATTTATGTAACAGGACAGCAAGGGGAACCAGTATCAGATTCAGATATTAATTCCATAATTCTGTATTATTTCTACAGTTCTCAGTAATCAGTTAAACAATTTTTCCAGCAATGCAACATGTCAGGATTTGCAATATCAGGAGGGTATTTTTGAGCCAAACATCCAAATATAGTTCACTATTTGGCAGGCTCTGTCTTAAACAAAACTAAAATCTCAATTAATGCCACAGTTCCGTTAAAAAAAAAAAAGGTTTTATCTAACATAAAACTTCAATATGCAAATAACACATATATTAAACCCCACCTAAGCACTGCAAAATTTTAAAATGAGTTATGAAGGCTCCTAACAAAATCTTCATCACTCAAAGGGTCCCTTCATATTCCATCATGAGATTTTTATATTTTTTTTAAGTGATTGCTACTGGCACAGCTGCAAATGTATTGCATTACATCTGACCACCAGACCCAATGCGCTGCAGCTGAGCAACACGAAAAGCTCACTGGCAGGCCAGGCTGTACTTCTGTCCACCTAAGCTCGACCAGCTGGTCAGTAGTATATACTCAAAGCATGCTACATGTTTGTTAAAACCCTTGATTTGCCTTAGAATCCAAGTTACTGTGTTGTTTGGGGTTTTTTATTCCACTTAGACACCAGATCTGGCTTTTTCTATATGCCACCGAATACCTAATAAATTATGCGAAACCTTAAAAGATAATTTCATTTTTATTTTTTCTGTACAATTCATGCCATTTTCATTGCTTTAGAAGAAAGCTCAAACTTAAGAGTATCTTCAAACTTGACAGTAACCACTATGAACGTAATTTTAGCATGTCAGTTGTCAGCTGCGCTGCCAGTGGAAAGCAGGTTGGAATCATATAATTTACCAGTTCAAACTTCACCTCATGAGTGTGAATAAGCTTACTGAAAAATGGGCTTAGGACCACCTGACACTGTTGTATGACAAGGTTAATAATAAAGGTCAGATGGTCTAGTTCCATTCTTGCTTTGTAAATTTTAGGTTTTAACATAGCAAGCACCTAGTAAAAATCAGGTATCCTTTTGAGAGACTTAAGTTTACCATCCTTTATCCTTATCTTCTCCGTAACGCTTTCTCAATTTCAGCTAATTTTCCATTTTTGACACCAAAGTCCTATGTGTTAGATGGAAATTATAGTTCAAAACATTAGAACACAGACAGAAGCAAAGCATTGATTACGCCTCCTCTATTACTTTTTTCATAATTTTAACATTATTGATACACACATTATGGTTGCACTGCACAATTATAGAACTGATTTACAAGAATTGGAGTGAGTAAAAAAGGAGAAGAAAATGGTAGGATAATGTCAAGCAACCTGGCAGGTGCATTAATAGCTTTGTCATGGTCAAGCTTCGTCATGGTCAAGCTTCTTTTGGACATTATGGACAGGAAATTTTATGGAGATATTTGAAGGAAAACAGACATATAATTTTGGGCAACTACATGAAGAATTTCCAAGAAAAGGAAAAGTTTCCACGAGGTGCTTTTTAGAAAACTACAGAGAATGATGCCAGAAAGAGGAAGTGACCTTCAGCAGTGAATACAAATTAATAAGATAGGTTGGAGACTCCGGGCCTTGATGTCCCTGTCATGAGATTATCCTAACTGGACTGCCTGTGAGAGGCAAGACACATCTCCATCAACTTCAGTCCTGAACAAAACCCGAATTGTTAAGACACTAGTTCTCCTTACTCCTTTCTCCACTCCACCTTGGTTTTTCTTTCATTTCTTAGTTGTTTTAAGAACAGCAGAGTTAACAGTTCAGATCTTTGAGAGCCTAGTAAAATCACATGCTTTCTCCAACAAACAATGAAAATACAAAAGGTAACTTGAGGTGGTGATTCCTCTTTGCTGCTGTTCTCTCTTCCTTTTCTTCAAGAGGATCAGATGTCAAAATAGGAGGGTGAAGAAAAAAACACCTTGCCCAAAGTAATGCATTTGAACTATTTTGTTCTTCCCATCCTGGAGATAGGGGACAGTTAAAATTATCTTCAGTACCACATGAAAGATTGCTAAAGAAATTTCATTTCCCTATAGATACTTTCTGCAATGAAAAGGGATAATGAATGACGTTAAAATAAAGGACTTAACACTTGACAACTGATATGCTCCTTTTTTCTTAAAAGACTAAAGCAATTTCAAGGACCATTATTCATGGGACGCAGAACACCGACCACCCCATACTCAAAATCCTGGACTTTCTGCACATGTGTGATAGGAAATAGTAAAAAGATCATATTCACAAGATTCTCCATGTCCAATCTTTTCATTTATATGACTGACAGTTTGGAGGAAAAAGGAGAAATTAAGAGATCAATAGCCACATTTAACTTAGAGGACAGTATTTAATTGGTCATATATAAAATGCGGACATGTAACCCAGTTAAGATCTTGGGCTAGGGAAATAAACTAGGAATAGAAAAACTTCTCACTCAATATGTAAGAGTACACCTGCTACTTAAGTATAGAAACAGCAGGTGAATTTACCACTGCCTCCTGCCAGCACTGGAGTCTAATTAAAAGCAAACAAACAAAAAAAGCAGCCCAGACAAACACAAAGCCCAAGAAAGAAGAGCTTTAATCACCTGAAGGAAACCGTTAATAGCCAAAGCAAAACTACCATGGAGAGAAAAAAAAGCAGTTTCAGGTTTGTTCTGACCCTCACGCTGAAGCAGAGTGATACGTCATATGACATGATTGGTGCAATTTAATCATCCAGCTACAGAATCCCTTCTGTACTACTGCTGTAGGCAGAACAGTGTGCAACACAACTCTTAATACCTATCACTTACCTTTCGAACAATACTGTCTTCTACATTAGACTTCTTGTTGCTGCCCTGCTTGCCCATTAAAGTAATCTCTAATTGACAAAATGGCTTGGGCAAAATATCACACTGTGTGAAGAACTTGCGCCACTCCACTATATATGCTTTTAGTAAAGCTGTATCATCTTGATGACTCAGCACTCTCTGGAGGAGGGGGGGGAGAAGAGGAGGTAATTTATAAACAAATTTCTGCACAAAATACAGATTGGCTTTGCTTATACTGAAAATAACTCCCCATATAAAATTCAAATCTAGAGATATATCAGAATAAGAAACTCTACATACTTAAGTGCCATTTAGTTTAGGGAAACAGTTACAACCAGACGAACCATTTCTAAAGGGTAAAGATAGGCAACAGAAAACAGCAAGTTTAAATTTTCCAGATGAATAATTTTTTTTTTCTTTTAAGCCATCTGCAAGTCACAAAGACTAAAACCTTTGGTCTAAAGGCATGTACCAGTACAACCATATCTAAAAAACAAAACAAAAAATTGTAAGGACTACATTATATTCTCTACAGTGAAGTTTAATTCAATGGCATCTACTAACCTTTCATTAGACCCAGACAGCTCGTTAACACGTATATTTTATTAAAGCCTGGAAACTCAGCTACATTGTACAATGGTTAACATAATGCCTAAAAAGATGCCCTTCGAACAACAGACAATGTATACCGTATCAAAGGCCTCAGTTCAGAATAACATTTATGCACGTAAGCAACAAGCTGATGGAACTTAAAAATCAACATTTATATTCCTCATTATACAATGGCCTCTATAAAAAGCTATCTTCCTTTAAGCAAAGCCTTCATGATGTAAGTCTCTTCCCCAAAGAAAGATTTTATAGACTTTAATTTTCTCTTTTCCAAACCTTTGAAGTGGGATTTTTAATTTTTTTTTTTTAATTTCACAACACCCCCTCTTTTAACTCCTTGCTTACAGAAAACATCTTTCACTGTACATTTTACAAACACAAAAATTTCCTTTGAATCTACTGACAACTTCAATCATTTGGGGGGAAGCCCATAAAACTGGACAGCTAAGCTTTCTGAGTTGATAGCATGGATATTTCTAGTACATCATACATACAGCTTATTTTAAAGCCATCCATGAACATGTCAGCATAGCACTGAAGCTAGACAAACAAATTTTTTTCAGAGAGTAATTTCTTATAGAAAATTTTGCCTCAAGAAGTTTTAAAGTGGAAGAAGATTCCATAAGTACCGTTGGATAAACAAAAATAATGCTGGGCTATTTTTTTTTAATATAACAGAAAAATCATTGCCCACCCCAGTTCAAGGACTGTGAGGAAACAATAAGCCAAGGCAAATGCTCAAGGCTAAGTCTTCTTTTTGTCAATAGAAGTCCGCAGGGTAATTATGATCTCTAGAACATCGCAGAATTTCAAACAAAAAAGCAATGCATTTAGATCCAACGAAAGTCAGAACTATTTGGTTATTTTTCTAACAATATGAATAGAAGTTATGAAATATTAAAGACTTACTGCTTGTGCCTGTTTAATAAAATCAAGGATGTCTTCCTTCAGAGCCTGATGGATTTTTGCTGGACCTTTATCATCCCACAAGCAAACTGCATGTACATCTCTAGAAAACAATTTATCCACCTTTTAGTAACAGCTACTCAAAGTTTAATGCTGTAATGTATGAGGCTTAAAGAGTCATCATTTAAGTATGTCTAAGAAATTAATGCATTTGTCATCTTATCACTGTCCAACAACACACGGTTAGATCCCAGCGACACATGCATGAAAACACATCTGGAAAGGAGACTTATGCTATAAGTAAGTCTTGGACACAAGTAACAGCAACCTATCTAGGAAAAGGGTATGGTCAAGAAGAAAATGTAAAAGCCAAGTTTGTTTTCAGTGTCTATTCAACAATCCTTATTGCATTAAGGACAATTTTTAAAGCTTTTTCTTTGACAAAGACAGAAATCACTTGCCAGTAGAAGCACTACTACTCAGCTCGTATTATTCTAAAATACTCTCATTAACATGCAGCCTTCACTCACAGTTTCACAATCCAAGCACTACAACATCCTTGTGCTACAAAGGAAATGGACCCTTCCTTGTGAGAAATTTGAGCTATGGGGCATCAGGTAATTTAAAAGATGTTTTAATTAATTTAATAAAATCACTTAAACGTTTCCTGACAGCAGTAGCATTTTAAAGTGAAACCGTGCTGCAGAAAAGCTACCAAACAGCATCACAAAGCAAAATTCTATTAATGAGTTTTAGTCAACATTCAAATAAATTCTTGTTTTTCCTAGCTGACAGCCCAGCAAGTGTAACTTAATTCCTACTTTCTTTCCATACTAAGGACTAAATGCAGCAATTTACACTCCTAACCATATATCATATATAATGTGGCCTAGCAAGGCTTTTTTTGACTCATTACCTTTCTCTGGTGGTTCCTCCTCCTTTCAATAACAAGGCCACATCTTTGCAGGAAAGTAACTATATAATCTGAAGGTATGACCTTATTCCTATTAAATCAGTACTGTTATTTCAATACAAAAGCATCTTTTTTAGTTTAACTGAAAAGATAAAACTTAAAAAGGCAAAAAGTTCCTTCGACACAGGTCAAACATGCTGATCCAGGATTTACAGAGGTTTACCTAACTTGTAAGACTTACAAAACTTCCACATGCAGAAAAGTTGTTACTGTATTTAGTATGCCACTGTTTCCTAACAGCAGTGAAAAAAAGCAATACTGGATAATTATACTCAAAGGGCAGGTAGAAGACACCAACAGATTTTGAATTTTTATTAAAAAGCTTAACAAAGAGCACTATCCAAAAATAGGAACCTAGGAGAGTGGGATCCTTTCCCTCAATATCCTTAATTTAGCCATAAAGTTACTTAAGTTCTGTTCAGTAATTCAGCTACAAGAAAAATAATAAATGGAAAATTTCAATACCAATGCAGAATTATTGAACTACTTGTTAAAAAAGAAAGCAACGAGTCAGAACTGAATTTGTACCTTAACTGTGCCATGTTTCTGGCAACTACTACAGCCAAGACATCCTAAGATACTAAAACTCATTATATAAGTTACTTTCCCTTTTGGTTGGCAGAAATGTGACAGGTGCAGTAAGACAGGTGTAAAAAGACTCATTGCACCATCCTCATGAAAAAGAGCAGTAAAGATACAGACTACAACAAGATTGCATTTAAATAAAAAACACTTTTGTGACAGATTTTAAAAAGCAGGAGAGTCTGCAGACTTAAGATACAACTGTATTTGAGGGAAAGTAACTATGCTGAGACAAAGATTATTTTAGATAGACGTTTGATATATATGCTGTAACTCACTTCCATACTATGTTGGCAAAGGTCATATGATGTATTTTAAGAAAAAAAAATCCACCACCTAACAGGAAACAAACTCCAGCTTTTTGGAAGGAGGAACATGGCAAGGTTTTTACAAAGTACCATAATGCAAACACTGTCTGAAAAATATTTTTTTTATATATATATTACTCTTAGGGTATAAAACTATTCAAATTATACCAGTTAAACTGCATTACTCTGTTACTTCAGTAGCATTCTTAAGTTATTTTAGAAGAAAGCCATTCAAATCAGAATAAACTGCCTTTAAATGAATTTACTGCCAAAAGAGTGAACAACATTTTCTCTCCAATTCTAACAAAATGTTTGTGGGCAGGTACAAAACTTGTTTACTATGATCAGCCGAAGTTGAAAGCTCTGCTGTTCTTTCTCCAGGCTATTTGCAAAGATCTGAAACTCAGCAAAACTCTTACTTCTGCACATTTACAGCGATGTAGGCACGCTTACCACTTCATAAAACTTAAACTAGTAGTACTTTTGTTCTGTGTGTTCACACATAGTCTGTGTCATATGTGACTTCTGTATCAGAAGGAGTACTATAACTATATTCCCATTATGCAAAGTTACTAAGCAATTACTTACGAAAATAGATCAAACCACTGCTGTTTTGTGACAGACTCCTGACGTAGAAGTTTCAGAACGATAGGGCGCATGAAATCCCATTTGTCTTCAAACTGAAGTGAACCTTTATTCTAAAAGGAACAAAAAAATTATTGTTAATAAAACAGTTTCTTATTTAAAGTTGTCTTTAAGGATTGCACTTTCAATGGTCAATGTAAAAGTATCTTCTCAGAGGTGTCTCTCATAAGCTAGCATTTGAGCCATGACAGCACAGCTGAACAACACTTTTCACAGTAAGTATTATTTGGGAAAGTGACAGAGCTATTATTTGTTTCTTAGAGGCACAGACGGCCAACTTCTTCCCTTATTCACTGCATTCCCTATGATGCAACAAGTTCTATCAAGTGTTCTTCACCTGTTGGTGGAGTTACAC
Organism: Rhinoptilus africanus; assembly: GCA_013400135.1. Taxonomy (NCBI): domain Eukaryota; kingdom Metazoa; phylum Chordata; class Aves; order Charadriiformes; family Glareolidae; genus Rhinoptilus; species Rhinoptilus africanus. Next base: position 44,799 of record VXBO01002512.1, on the reverse strand, counting down.
ACAGATGCGTGTAATTCAGCTTCACCACCCCAGCCAAGACACATGCAAGGAAAGTCATAAGGCAGAGCTGCAAACCCATCTTGAATAAATTACAAAATGGCAGCCAGGAATCAGGAATAGTACCTGCGGATGCTGCCATGTACCTTTTTTTCCTCCACTATGCATTTGGCACAAGCAGCAAAGGGGGAGGAAGGAAGCAGAGTAACGTGGGAGCTGTGGTATCACAGACTCCCTTCCTGCGGGTTAACCGGTCACAGGCAGTAGGATGGACAAGACTACAGTGGGTGCAGATAAAAGTTATTTACACTGTGCTGAAAAATCCTATCCAACACAAATTTTTTCTAACTAATAATACAAATTAAGGGGAAAGCTAAAGAAATTAAGTACTCCCGTATCATTCTGATGATGCTGAAAAATCTCACTGTAGTATACAGGCTAAGCTGCCATTATTAAAAAACAAAACAACCACCAAACTTTAACATATGCCTATGATGTGATCCTATTTGCTCACAGCTCCACATTTTAAAAAGAAAAGCCTGCGATTAAAAAAAAACTTGATTGAGAGTTCTGTGGCAGAAAGACTACTAGTTATCTGCAATGTTATTGTATTCCAGTGCACTGTTTACTTCTGAACAGATCATTGTCTTGACTAGTAATACTACATTCCATGCAATTCACCTCAAATACAGCAAATAATACAGTCTAACTACTTAAAATTATGACAAATGCATTGTTCTGCCACTAACATCTCTTCAGATAAACAAGCACAAGCAGCGTGCCACCTTCTCTCAACCACATCCTGATTAATTTCCACATGGAAATTTACAATTAAATCTGTTATTTAATATTCAGAATAAGCACAGTTTGGAAACTGTATATCCTGCTGCTCTTAAGCACAAAGATGTCTCATCTTCAAGTTATAAAGATGCAACAGGCATCACAGTAACTATTTTCACAGCAACAGCACCTGGTGGCCCCACAGCATTATCAAACCGTTGTGGCGGGTACTGAACAGGGGTTTCACAGAAGCAGCCCCCATTTGATAAAGTCTGTAAGTCTTTCAACATCAAAAAATATGGAGAAAGAAATTGTTTTCCCATTCAGAGAGACAGCTTTGCCTGTTCACTTCCACTGTAAAAAAAAAAAAAAATTACAAAAACCTGAATGCATCATCTCTGAATATCAACTACATGCTTCCCCCATGTAGAGCTGACTTTACAATTGTTCCCTAAACTTTGATGAGTTGCTCTAATCTGTCCTAGTCCTGTGACAATGATTAGTTTCTACTTGCAGATATTTGTGTTCCCAGTCCCTCTCTGCAGGATAACGAACTTGAAAGACCAGCTACTGAACAGTTAGAAGGTCCAGAAAAGGCATTATAAAATAAGTAAAACGAATTTCCTCAAAAGTTTTCCTCTGTAGTGAAACTTCAGGGTAGATCCCATAAGTTTTCTAGAAGAGGTAAAAAGCCTATTTTGCAATTTTGGAGAAGTGCAGCTCAGCCCTTCGCTGAAAACAGCTGAAGATAAAAACCAAATGCTTTATCTTTTGTGAATAAGACTAGTTTTGCGGTAAAACATGGTGGTGTGTGTGTGGGGGTGACAACCGCAAACACTAGCGGTTATACCATTTAGATTGTGATTACCTAGTTCATGCTAAAAAGCACACATTTTCAGTTGTAAAAAAATGCATGTCTACTTGTAATGAACACATACCGACTTAAAAAGAATTTCCCAAATAAAGCTTGGCAGAAAACGCCATTAGTGAAGTTTAGAACTTTGTTTCCTATACACAGGAGTAAAAATTCACACTTCCTCCCCTCTTCCTAAATTAGGCAGAGAAGGAAATAAAATTAATGGATTAAAAATCCCACTCAACTAAACTATTCTTTAGGTTTAATAAACAATTTGACATCTTCCAGTTAGAGTCAAGCTTCCATGACCTTATGCTTTCGTACTGAAATGACAAGAAGAAAGGATGCATAATAGCACCTACTGTGGGTCATTCCCATTCATTAATTCTACTCCTATCAACGCATGAGAAAACCAAATTTTATAGTAGAAAAGGAGATTAAACAGTGCTAATTCTTAGTTGTTACCGAAGTCACGCATACACCAGTGACCCAGACAACACAAGGAACCCATTTCCCACTTTGTTGAGCCACCCACCAACCTGTGCAATTTCTGAGCAGTATTTCCTGGGTAACTTTTCTTTCTTAGCTTGTTGCCTCAAACTCCACTGTAAAAGGGAATGTAAGCAGGAAGGTAAGTGACACCTTTGATGAAATATAATTATCTTCACTTATCAAATCTTCTCTGAAAACATGGATTACAAGTGATAGCCATACCCTGACTAAGCAACCCTTCTAGGAGTTTAAAATTTAATGCTTTGAAAAATAACTCCACTTATGAAATATTTTATGTTTCAAAAGTCACTTCACTGCATTTGTTCACAGAGATTTAAAGTTCTATTTTAACACTAAACTTTACTTGAAATATATGCTACTTCACACACTATATTGAAATATATACTACAACTTTACTCTCGAAACTTTTTCCTGCTCTTCACTTCTATGCCTAAGCACCTAAACACGATATTTTAGGATAGCAGGTAAAAAAACCCTGTTGGATATTATGTAGAATTAGTACAATGATGCAAGTGGAATTGTTCCACTAACCAGTTTTCCTGATTTGGGTATTATCACATAACATAAAATTCCTCTCCTTAATTGCGAGCAAGTTTAAGAGAAGCAAGCACAGAATATGGTATGAGAGCCTAATTAAACATGGAATGTAACAAGGCAGGGCAATATAACAAGACCTCCACACTACTGTCCCTCTGAACCTTGAAATGTCTATTTGGACATTTATCTCTCTTTACTGTGTATTCTATATATTTCAGGCCACATACAAATTCAACCCTGATGCTCTAAAAAGTGCTGTGAAACAGCACCATCTCTGCATCTTATCTACATATTTATCAGGGAGCAGAGCGATAGGATGAGGGGTAAGGGTTTCAAACTGAAAGAGGGGAGATTCAGATTAGATATTAGGAAGAAGTTCTTTACTGTGAGGGTGGAACAGGTTGCCCAGGGAAGCTGTGGAAGCCCCATCTCTGGAAGTGTTCAAGGCCAGGCTGGATGGGCCTGGATTTCGGCGAGTTGGAACTAGATGATCTTTAAAGTCCCTTCCAACCCAAACCATTCTATGATTCTATATGAGTAGCATCTTCTCCTTTACTATTTCACCATTTTCAGACACTATATATATATATATATATATATATATATATACAGGCTAACACAGAGNNATATAAAGGCTAGCTCACAGAGGGATGAGGTAAATGTAAATATGTAAATAACCAGTGTGCAACATTCCTGTGCTTCTTAAGGCCACCCAAATTCAAAATAGCCAGAAAGAAACTGGCAAACTTAAAGTACATATTTCCACATGTGTATTTTAAGTTGAAGAATTAAAAAATTTAGGTATGTTTCCAGTTGTCAGCGACACAGGCATGAAATTAAAAGAGTCGAAACGATTGTAAAGGTAAATAACAGTTCTCATGTCACTTGAGTGAATTGGTTCGGACTATCTCATCACTGCAAAGGGAACAGGCTACAAGCCCAACACCCTCTGAAACGAAGTATCCCACTTTAAAAGTGCCAGAGTGAAATGCACATCGAGAGGAAAAAAACCTCTAGGGGACCCACCTAGTATGGGTTCAGTCACCTAGAGGAAAGCCATGGCCTCACCGTGGGAGAGCAGTTCAGCTATAGGTAAGGTACGCTGTAGCTCACCACCTTACGGCTAGTTCTGTTAAGTACTTCAGTATTTTCATCACATTACACCAGGATTCAGTGTATGACTGGCCATTCTAATTGTGCATTTAAAGAAGGCGCTCTGAGAACATGCTTCTCGCTAAAAAAATGATTTACAACTAGGAAAATTATGCACTAGTGGAGTTTAAAGGATGTCCTTTAAAATTACAACAGCCAGTCAGATTTGGATTCAGCTAGCATCTGTTACTAGAGTAACAAAAGAGCATTTCACCTAGTTTTCTCAACTATGTAGAAAATTGAATGAGGATGTGGGAAAACCAGAGAAGGCTCTTAGTTCCTGTTTGTCCTAGCAAAAGCAAGACCTGTCTAAATCCAACTTAGATTTGATTATCTATTTGGAAAAGACGTGGAAAAACCTTACAGATTTTAACACCTCTCCCTTCTTACCCAGGGATTTTTACTGTGCCATTGCTTTTTTCCCCCTAAACATTAAAGCAGAAGTACAAACGGCCTGAGACACTGCCAGTCAACACTAACCTGGCATCAACAGTTTGTTTCTCTGAGAGCGCTATGATGAGCAGAACTGAATGAGAACAAAAGACCTTATCTAGTTCCAGTTCTTGCATTGGTTTATTGTGTCATTATAAACAGTCAAATCACTGAATAATCTTAGCTTTTGTAATGCAGGATTCATACTTTATTGTCTTTAGAAAACTCACAAATTACTAAATTACAGTGATTAAAATCACTCTAAGTCACCAGAAAGGCCTTTTTTAGAACACACTGTGCATATGTTCTCAATGACAATATGAAATATTAACGATTTAAAGGCCAGTCATAAAAATATGACTAGCCAACGCAAAGGCATCAGTTCTGCAAGAGTCATCTCGCAGAATCAAGGCCTTTGACTCTATTTTCACTTACTCTACACCTATCATTCTTTCAAAACAGCTGAAGTGGAACGCCGACAAATCTCATAGGCCTGTGTTTCTTCTGTCAGGCTATACAACAACATGTCTCGTCAAAGCACGCATTGGTCTTTCCAGAGATCCTTAAACATACAGCAAAGAGATGGACTAAAACTAGTAGATAAACAGTCTGAGCCCTGCTCTAAAACCACGCTTTTCCAGAAAAAGCACATTTCTTCTTATGGGGCATTATATTTTTCATGCCTAAGTGGGCAGTTAAATTTTCAAACAGGTAAGACTTAAATAAAAATCTAAAATTGAAGAATCCATGACCACTGGTGAAAAAAACCAGAGAAATGAGTTTAAATTCATTTAAATTTAAAGAAAATTTTATTTAAAAAAAATTTAATACTAAAACCTTTTTTGGCATACCAAGAAGAAATAAGGCTATGAATTATTTCTCATTTCTTCACGCTGAGTGTCTCAGAGCAATACAACCAGCAGTTTCAGGCCAAATCTATACATCCAAAATAGGTCAGATTGCTAAAATGTAAGCAGCACTTTGTCAGAACCACGTTTAACTGTAATACGTGGTGCTAACTAAACACATGTATACGTCTATATGTATTTTAAACTGCTAACTGATAAAGTGAAGCAGACAGCCTTCCCAAGGCCTTTCACCCTAACTACACTGGTGTTCCAGAAACACTTACTGGAGGCTTTAGTAACAGTTGTATAAAGCAGGCCCATCTTCCATGTGCTGGCATGGCCTCAAAGGCCACAGACAGCCTTCTCCACACACACACACACACACTGCAAATGCCGGGGCGGGCAGTCCTGAGCGCAAACCCTGGGCTGTCACACCGAACACTCCTGCCCAAACCCGCAGCAGCCTGGGGGGACTGACATCTGTCACCCGAGGCCGGGAAAGTGCTTGAAAAGATTTGACTACAAAAGCAAAGCTGCTTAACGTCAGGGAAAGGCCTCCAGGAGTACCTCCTCTGCAGAAAAACTGTGGGTAACGAAAAAGCTGGAATACGGTGGCAACCCGGATAACGACACCTGCCCACCGCGAAGGCATTTTTCAACTCTTTGTTTAACTTAAAACTCCTTTTCCGCACACCTAGGTCTCCTTAAATAAACAAAGAGACGACA
>VXBO01002512.1:18307-38601 GCA_013400135.1 Rhinoptilus africanus | reverse complement strand
CGGGCGGGTCCCGGGAGGCCGGCGGGAGGCGGCTGCGCGTTCCGCGGCCCTGCCGCCATCGCCCGCCCGAACCCCCTCCCCGTGCCCTGTCCCCACGGGGCAAAGCCCCGCCAAGGTGAGCGGCCTGAAGGGGACCAGCCTGGCTGAGTAACGGGGTTTACAAGCAGAGAAGGGATTCTGGTTCTTCATCCTGGAGAAAGACAGCTCCGGGGAGACCTGATAGTCCCCTCCAGTACCTAAAGGGGCGCCGGGAAAGGTGGGGAGGGACTCTGTCAGGGAGCGGAGCCATAGTGGTACCAAAGACAGGCCTCTGCTTTCTTTATAACCGTATGCTAACTAAAATGATGTTTGTTTCCTACTAACCTTCTTACTGCGTGAGAAAATAGCTCATCACTGACTTTCTTACTGGGTGAGGAAATAGTCACCCAGCTGATGTTACAGATCGTGACAAATGAGGAGACAGCCAGAAGCAGCCAATCACCAAGGATGGGATAACGAGTAGTTAATGACTTCAAGGTTCTTTTATGCATCAAGTATGTACTCCTCTACCAATTGGGACAGAGCCGTGGCTACTTCAAGGAACATCCTTATCGTCCTCAAGAAGTTGGCAAACTTACAGCACACTTTTACTGTCCTGAGATGACTCAATACCTTAAAAGGATAATGTGAGGAAGGGTCTCCTTACCCAAACGACCACCAAGACACTCACGCCTGCGCAGAAGTGTTTTGCCGACACAGCAAAATTTGATACGCATGTGTGTGACTATGTGACCCTTTTGAAATGTGGTTATTTCCAATTATTTGAGATTTTTTGTTGTTTTTCAATTTCTATTGCAGCTATTTTTTTTAATACACAGTTGCTATTAAGGCCACAATTCAGTCATGTTTTTAACTGCTTTTGAGAAATAATTTAGACATCATTCAGCCAGAAGATAAACTAACTGTAGCCAACTTCATCTCAGCTCCCTTTGATACAAAGCTTAGAGTACAAAACTACAACACAAATCACTAGAGTGTTATAATTGCAAATTTTGCTTAGCCAGCATGTAAGTGAAATGAAGTTGGGCCGTCTTTTAAAATGCTATGTTTTGAAATTGTGGATTTCTCTATATTTGCACTTTTCATGCAAACCTACCAAACGTTGCCACAAAAACGTAAGAGTACACAGGACACAGCAGTGTCTGAGTGCCTTCCATGGTCTCCTATGTCCCAAGTCCATCTGGGAACTCAGCATCCATTGCGGTAACAGTTACGGCGTTGGCCCAGAAGGGTCAGTAATGAAAGTCCTGAGCATAAGTGTTCATGCATCCTGCCCTGTTATGCTCTTGTGCCATAGTTATGCGTAGCGCTAGCCAAGGAATAAAGAGAACTTGAGCAACTGAGAAGCAGCGAGACGAGGAAACGGTACCTTTTACTGGTATTAAAAATAATGTGCATCTCATTTTGCATGGCTTACATAATGACTGTAACTTTTTTCTGAAGATCTGTGCATTAATTTTCTGGGAAGTAAAGACATCCATAAGCCTCAAGGTTTTGCGGTGTTTTAGAACCACTTCAGGGTGCTTTGAAAGTACACGGTATTACATAATCTTGTTTTATTTTCTTTAATACTATTGCAAATTCTGATTGTAATGAAGATATTAATTATTGATTAGTATATGGTACTACATTGGTGTACAATTTTATATCCTTTGCATGGATTGTAAAAGGCTAGAGTGAATGACACTTAATCCCAGAGCTGTCCACGGGTTCAAAGTGATTTGCAAGCATCAGCTCATTAAGATTTGGATGATCAGTGCAATTAATACTGTGCATAACATCCTATCATAATATAATATCAGAGTGAATCGATTCCAGGCACAAACCATGCTTTGAACAAGCTGCATCAGAGAGAAATATGCACTGCTATCTTCTCTTCTAATGCCCACGGTACAAATAAGATGTACAAATAACACACGGTACAAATAAGACGTACATAGTTTCTTCTAATTTTCGCTTAGTCCATGATGGAAAAAAGGATTTGGTGGTTGATTAGTCAGTTTTAGACTTCTCCAATCAAACTAGATATATCCGGTAGGGATACTAAAACTTGTTTTTTCTTCCAGTGGGAAAGCCTCATTTATCACTGCTGTGGGCAGTCACAATGACCCTACACACAAACCATGCCATGAGAGCCTTGGAAGACAGTCCTTTTAAAAGGGCAAGGACACACGGACGCCTACCTGTATCTGAAAAAAGAATGACCATCAGTGACCAAAATTTTCATATGAAACAACAACTTCTGTGTTTGTTTCTATTTCAGTAAGAAATCAAACACTTATTTCTGGTGTTTACTATCTGGACTTCATGTCACCCTTTCAGTTAGTAACAATAGCATTCTGGAGAAATTGCCTGTGTGGGGGAGTAAAGATTGCTGTTGATTTCACTTAAAGTTGTTTAAGATTTTGGTATCTCAGCATCACCAGAACTGCCTATCCTGTGCATCTCAGAATGACCTGTTTGTTCTTACGCCAACATTGTCCTTTAGCTTAAATAACTCCTCTCTCCCTGATGTTTATTCTTCTCTGATGTATTTTTAAACAACAGTGCTATTCCCTCACAGTTTCCATGCTGGAAAACTTTGCACATTTGCACTGAGGATGATGTGGGGTGGTGCAGGGCGACTGTTTGCAGGCAGAACGTGCAGGAAGGTTTTTGCTGAGGCCGAATTCCTGCCGGGACACGGAGAAGCACATGGCGTGCGTTAAGCAAAATGTGGCCATTGTTCCATGCCCAGGCACAGAGTTGCAAAAAACCGCTGCAGGGAATAACATCTGATCTAATTTTTCCTCTCCTAGCCTTGTTTGGACAGCTAGAAATTTACTGTTCTGTTCACTCTGTGTACGCAGGGAGTTGTAGTTGGTCTGCGATACAGGGTAGAGTGAAAGAGGATACTGCATGAAAATTTATAATTTCATGTGCTGCTTTTCTGACACTTTCTCACATACGCAGCTCTCTTTCAGCAAGCTTTGTCTCTCTTTTGTTTTAAAAGTTTCTCTGAGAATCAGACCCTGTTTTCCACAGAGAACTGCACAGAGAAAAACCCCAATAAAATGAACAGTGTTGCTGTGAATCTCAATAGTCTGATTGACCGGAATTGAGACTTACATCTTCTAAACTTATGTCCTGGCATAGATTATTCTTTTAATGCATATAACACCGGCTACATGTCAGGGAAATGAGAAAAATGATCTGCACAGAGGAGGCTTTTTCCCCTGAATAATAAGCAGTAATTATTTTAAAATAGCAAATCCATACAAATCATGACTAAATAGCTAAACTATTTGCTTGTCATTGGAAGCCTAAATGGACAATTCTCAAAAGTGCTGCAGAGCAGTGCCAGCCCTGCAAGGTTTTTATTACTAAGATTATGATTGAAATATTTTCCATAATTCCCCCCCTCAGTGCTAGTACCGTAATACTTAGAAACTACCACTAACATTTTAAACAATTGCCCTCCTCGCGGTCAGACCTTTGTGCCAGATACGGCTTCTGGCAGTCCCTTCCTGCAAAGAAACCCCGCGAGAGAGAAGGTGGAAGGGGAAGAAGCTTTGAATGTAGATGTAGTGCCGGCATAGCATTATACCCAACCATCCTCTCCTGCTGCTGTCCCACAGAATTAACCCATCCTTAGGGAGCCGATGAAGTTGAGGAGTCAATAGCCTGTGTCTCTGTGCCAGCTCCGGGTCCTTGGCACTTTGCTTCATCACGCAAGTTTCCGTAAAAGTGATGGAAATTTCTGTAGGGTCTGAAGGGCTCTGGCAGTGGTGAGTCTCCCCGCTTCCCCAGGGCTGTGCAGGGATGGGAGAAGTGATCTGTGTCTTCCTTTCCACCTCTGTCTTGCGCAGTCATTTCCCTGGTAACTTAGTTTATTGCTACAGGAAGCTCAGTCTGTCCCTCCGCTATTTTCATGGAGCAGGAAAAATCCGTTTGCACACAAGCAGGTTTGAAGCCCCAGCAATGAGGAGCCACAGTAATTGAACTACAGCTGAAACTTCAGCTTGTTCACCTAAGCGCAGATTTTATTTACAATGCAGAGAATTTCTTCTTGTTACTTCTACTCTTGCCTTTCTGCAGAAGCTCTTTAGCTGCGAGGTGGGCCGTTAGCAGCCTGTGAAGGGAATCGGGGTGATCCTCAGTCTGCGCTGAGGCCGCTGAAGGTCGGCGTCAGCCGGTTTGCAGCGCTGCTCCCATGGAGAAGTCCCTCAGCAGATTGCACCCTGAGTGTCCAGCCCCGAGTAGCTCAGGCCCAGCCTAAAGCGTGACTTTTTCTGAGTGAATGAAATACTTTCAAAGACGGTGATCCATTCTAGCAGCTCAGGACTGGCATTTTAGATCCCTCAGTTTGAGTTTAAACGACGATTTATCTACCCCCACGCGAAGAGCCTGCTGCTCCCCATCCCTGCCTGGCCCCCGTGGGCAATGGGCAGTCGCGGGAGGAGATGCCATGGAAGGGCTGTGGTGGTGTTTGCTGCCAAACAACTGTTCCCTCTCTTCCCAGGGGTAAAAAGCCCACAGTGTGTATATCATATTTTGGGGGATTTGTGCGATCAAGTTCTTTTCCTGCATGCATTTTAGCCGTGTGCTTGATGTTCCGCTGGTTGCTTGCAGGAGCAACAACTCCGTGAAGAAAAACGATTGTGCTGTGATGTCCTGTGTCTTTACAGCTGGCTCTTCCACGTCAAAAGCGCTGCTTAGCAAAATATTTTTGGGTTCGCAGATCCAACTTAGTTTTCTTCACATGTAGGCTAACACTCCCACTAATTAAGTGTTATGCAAGGCAAATTGTCTTCGGGAACCTGTACAACTTCATTGTCTTTATATTATGCTCAACTGGCAGGTCTTCAATCACATTATTTTTGTCAGATTTGCACATTCACTGAAACACGATAAACAATTCTGCTATGCTCAAAAGTAAAATCCAGCTTTTCCACAGCTGTATTCGCTTCACAGAGGGGGAAATATTGCTGAGGAAAATGGCAGTATATGTAGATAGTTGGTTTTCCGAGGAGAGCCTCATGGGACATAGCACTAAACCCAGACATTGAATTACCACTAGAAACGAGCTGGGAAGTAGTTATACATGCATTCATGAGAAACAGTCCTTTTTTTTCTCTGAGGATCAGGCAGATGAATTTTGGGTTGAATTCTTCTAGTTTTAAATACACTCGATACCATTTTTATCCTTAAGAAAGCTAGAGCAAAGGATCATTACTCAAATGCTTGGACTTTTTTTTTTTTTTTGAGAATCCGTTTATTTTGTTGTGCGGTCCTATCCATTAGGCTTTTTAGGGAGATTTGTATTTTCCAGAGTCCTCTTTTAGAATTTTAGTTTCATTCAGTTATTTAAAAAATTGTCTTTGGACTCTGAGAAATAAGCAATGCAAATGTTTGCTGCTGACAATTGTGTTTTGATATTTAATGATTTCTGAAACAGTCCAGCATGTTTGCGGTAGTATGGCCATGTAAAGAATAAACGCTCAGCCCTCCTTCTTTCTCTCCAAGGCTGAATAAAGGCTGCTGAGATTGCTGCACCAGAGACTCGGAGGAGCTGATATCATCTGCTGGGGTCTACAGCTGGGGGAAAAGTGCTCTCCCTGAATGTTAATTATGTAAAAAGAGGGCAATGAAGCATGTATTTTCTAAGTGAGCTGAAACACTGAGACTGAAATAACTCTGTGAGCACGGTGCATGCACCTATTTTTGCTTTAATTTAGGCAGCTTGGGTACCAGTAACAGTTTGGCTGTGGCAGAAGGGATCTCAGCACGCAGCACCTGCTGTGCACTTGGGTGCTCCGTCATGCCTGTGTTATTTTCTGTGAGCACAGGACAGTCATCAGCTTGAAGTTAGATTGGTAAATCTATTCCAGACCAAAGGCATAAATGAATAGTATGAACATATGCTACCTCAAATGGGTTTTTTTTGGTTTTGGACAAAACTAACCTTTGTTGATTCCTAGGGTGTGCAGCTAGGTTCTGCTTCTTACATGGGACAGATGCAATTATAAGCAAGCCAAAATATCTGAAGAATTCATGTGTAAAAAATTTAAGTGAGTAGAGGAAGGTTTTCATTATTCTTCATCAAAATTAAAAATAAAAAACAATGAAAATTAAAATTTTTTTGGAGTCTAAAACAATACTTTATATCCATTCATTTGCCAGGCCTATGAATCCAGATACAAACAGCTTACTATTTCAACAGGTTTTTCCTTTTCCTAACTGGAATTTAACAGACATTAACTTGCAAAAGGTGTGGAGTTTTCTTAAATAAATAATTTCTACTTATTAATTTGGCTGCCAAAGGAGTTTTCTGTAACTTCTGGAAATTTCATTCTAGTATCAATAGTAAGCGTTGTATTTGCCCTTCCTTGGGAGAAAAAAAAAAGAATATACTTGCATTGACCTATAATCCACCCTACAGCCTATTCAAGCTGTTACCTATATATCGCGCTGCAAAGCATCTGAAAACAAAATTCAGCAAATCATCTATTTATCAGGCATTTCTATTAACTGCAAGTGTGTAGGGAGAAGGTACAGTAGCGGTTTAATATACCATCAAGATAGACAATATTTGAATGTACATGTTAATCTACAATTTTAGGAATTACAAATAAGACAACCATGTGCACAGTACTTTAAGATGCATGAACTTCTCTTCTAGTTGCATTGACAATAGCAGTTCCTTACACGGTTGAATCTGGTTAAAAGCTCTATTCCCAGTGTAACAAGTGTGACACTACAGGTACAACGGTGACAGCAGAGATCATTAAGGCTCTGTTCTGATAACTGTTTATTTCCCTGTGTGTACCTCCCCTCCACTCCCCTCTTCTCCCAGTCCCTTCCCCTGACACACCCGATTTTTCCCATACAGAGTGAAAATCTCATTCGCTCCAGATATTCAGGAAGAAAAGTTTAAGAGAAAAGATTTTAACATGAAAGTAAATAAATGTCTAATGAAATGTAGATTCATAGTAATACCAATACCTGGTACTTATAAAGCTGGTTTAATATTTTTAATTTTTTTTTTTTTGGTATGGCAGAAGAAACCATTATCCACATCCCACGGTGCTAAACACTCTGCAATGGGTAGCGCACGGAGAAAAGAGTCCAGACTGAAGATCACACAGTCAGATTGGGTCTCAGCAGTCTTTGCGAATTCAAGGAAGAACGATCATCTCTGTTTTTGAGATACAGAAGGCAAAGCACAGAAAACGTAAATGCCGTGCTCAGAAACACACAGTGAACCAGTGGCAGACTTCAGGTCTGTTGACTCCCCAGGCACGGATTTATTCCTTGGCCCTTTCTGTCCTCTTAAACAACTAAGAGAAGATCTTCTGAGATACACAGAGGGGAATCGGCGTCAAATGCATACAGCCTGATTCTGCACTATCTTTTGGCATCTGTAGTCACATTTACTTTGTAAAGAGGGCTTAAAATGCCCTCAAATCAAAATCGATTCGGTGTAAACAACTAATATATGTAGTTTAATAGAGAATCAGGCTCACAGCAATTACTTTGTGGCATGCTGAGACTAGAATTAACTAACTGTTTTAATTGTTAATGAATTAAGGCTGATTCCTGTTTATATTAAGGCCTCTGTATCCTTCTAAGACACCGTAACTGTGCCTCAGTGCAAGTGAGATTCAGGCTATTGAAAAAATTAACCTTTCAGTTCCCTTTGAAATCAATAATTTCAGTGACCCTAAATGAATACAATAACTGGAACCAAACAACCTGTCTCCATACTATGGAATATTTACAAAAGGATTGTAAAAGGACCTAAAAGTAACCTGAGGGAAAACAAATTATATGTTTGTTGAAGAAAAAAGCTAGGTTAGGTAGACTTGTTGCCTGGTCTTGAAAATGGAGAACTGCAACACGATAACACACCTTTATATGAAGATAACTGGCTTAATGTTTGGAGGTTATGAGTATGCCCAGATAAACTGTAGCTGCTTATCAACTCTGGAGATCAAGTCATCTTGTTATACTACTACAATGAAATAGAGATAGACTTATTTGGTATTTAAGTGCTAGACATATAGGGCATAGCTTGCATAAAGCTAGTGTGTGTTATATTCAGAGGAGCAGGAAGATGACCTCAAGCTCAGTAAAATGCTACATGATCACAGATTTCTCCTATTATCATTGTTATTAAAAGCTATTATATGTTGCTTTCTTAGAATAGGGGTTCTCCAACTTTGCTGTCTGTAGCCAAGCATTATTTTAGAAATTCTCTCCTCTCCAAACACTCTATTCATAACAGTTTTGGTTTTAAAAACTTCATTTTTTAGATAACAGTTTAACATTTGCTGGTTGAGAATAAAACAATCCTTCCTCTATTCAAATTTAAGGCCTGGATCCCCATGGGTTGCAGCACTTTTTAACTTACTTTTACTTCTAATTAGAAGTAGATTTATATTTTAAAGCTAATATGGAATTTGTTTGTGTAAATTAACATAATTCCCTAGGCATCAGCGTGGCTATGATAATTACCCAGCTGAGGATCTGGCCTCTGAAATGTAACTCCAGTGGTTGGGAACTCTGTTTTGTATACAAGTCAAGTAACAGCTGGATCATATGTGATGTTACATTTAGTTTCATTGGCAATTCAGAAAATATTTAATAATAGATTTCATTGCTTCTATTTCCCATTTTTGTATACAAATAAATCATCTTTTCTAAACCATTCTTTTTCTTTAGTAAGGCTTGTATTCATAGTCATATCAAAAGTGTTTGCTATTGGAGCAATCTTTCTGCTTGCTTTCTTTAGTTATCTTTATTATGAAATTCTACAGCATTCTAAACTTTAATGGTCATTAGCAACCCTGCACTTGAGTAAAGAATCATGTTAAAAAAGTATACAGTATAATATTTTCTTGTCCAAAACTAAGGCAGGATGAACAAAAGTAATGAGCTCATCTGATCCTCAGCTAGCAAGCCTTGATTTTAAACAGTATTCAAAATACAAAGCCCAAGAGAGGATGCTGTAACAATGATTATTGCACTTTCTCAGTGTCCTGCTATAGGATTAGTTTTTCCTTTAGCAACGTATAACTTCTTTTCCTGAAGACCACACAAAGTTACTGTACTCTGTAAAAGAAAAAAAACCACTTAGAAGTTTCATGAAGTTATGACCTAGACAGAAGGATAAAAAAAAAACATTCTATGATTCAGCTATGTCATGATCTAATATTATTTCAAAATTATTATTCTGTTATTTAGGTTGGCATCATCTTCTGAACACCCGATGTGCTCTTTGGCATGCTACAGATTCAGCAGATGCATTGTCTTCTGGGCTTAACAGCTTCTTCTGATGAATGTACAACATTTGGAACAAAGCCGCTCTTGACACCTTCCCATCCATCTTGTATTGAGATTTCTCCTTTTTTTACAAGTTCATAGATGTCTCGTGTAAGAATTGTAAAGGACTCTTCAACATTCGTGGCATCTTTTGCTGATGTTTCTATATATTTCATACCACAGTCAGATGACAGTTTTTCAGCTTCTTCTCTTGTGACCTCACGCTGTGACACTAAGTCACATTTATGTCCGACTAACAGGAACACGATCTGAAAGGGCTGCACATGCATTTTTGCTTCTTCTAGCCAGTCTTTCACATGCTCAAAAGATCGTCGATTTGTGATGTCAAACACCAGTAAGCCACCCACAGAGTTGCGATAGTAAGATCGTGTTATTGATCTGTGAAGGAAAAAAAGAAAGAAAAAGGAAAATGAAAATACATTTTTGCTTTATTTGTAAATAGGTAATGTTTCCATGTGGCCATGTGTTTTTTTCTACTATAAGCTTTGTGAAATATCTTTGCTTTTTAAAAAACTGATTAGAATTTATTAATTTACATTCTACACACAAAAATGCTCCTTTTTCATGTTTTTCTTACATTCAAAAGTTACTTTCTAAATATTCTTGAAGCCAGCATCTCTAGTGCAAATTTTGAATGCTGAATGCAAACTGTGGCTCATGTTCACAGAACAAAAAATAGTCATTTGTCAAATACTTGGTGGTGTTGAAGTCTGAGTTCTTCAGTTTTATGCACTTTGCTTTGTTCTAATCACTTATTTCAAACTGAAATATGTAGGCAGAAGTTGAGAAACATAAGCTTATGAATATATGAACATATCCTTTTGTATTCCTTGCAGAAAAAATCTTTGATAGAAAAATTTGTACAGAGAATCGCATTTCTTTGTGCTTGCAGAAGTCAACAGGTAACAGCCTGAGAGAAGAACCTCCCAAAACTGTCCAAAAGTAACTGAGCTGGGCAAACACACGCTTGTTACAGCATTGGCAAGGAACACTTCTACCTCCAGCATCTCTCTCACAGAGAGGTTCAAAAGCTCTTTATAATTGCATTTACTCTTTTTTGGCACAAGAATTCCAGGACTGGCAACAGATATTTTCTACTTTTGAGCCCTCATGTTCCAGAGCATTCACTGGAAGGAGTTTTGGAAGAAGAAAACCCTTCCTCTGGTTGAAAAAAATGTTTAAGATGCTCTAGAAGAAGAAAAAATGTTTATTAGAATGGAGAGAGAGAGAGAGAGAGAAAGATACAGAGACTAAAAAAATACTGTAAGTCTCTAATCATGAGCAATAGGGGATGATGGAGAAGGTGAGAAGAGACATCGTAAAGCAAGCGACAGCCTACCAAGGAGTGGACACAAGCACTTGTTACTCGCGTAAATATATAGCTAGGGTATATATAAGTATTCTCCAACTGAAATGAGATGCACAATCTCTATTAATAGTCATTATTTGAAATTATAATTTAGCCAGAATTAATTCCATTTTTTGATTATGAAGAGGATGCAGCCTCAAAACTTTTGGAATCATTATGAACTGTACACAATAACGTATCTTTCCATAACAGTAGCTCCCTCTGATTTTCAGTTCATCACATTTCATGTAGGTTTTATAACAATTTGAACACATAATTGTATAATTAGCAGCGGTTGTCATATTACAGATAGGTAAGTGCACAGCTAGATAAGGCTTAGGTTTCTTGGCATATCTAAATCCATTTAGCCCCAGCAAATGCCATTTGGAATGGTTTTCATAGAATCATAGAATCATTTAGGTTGGAAAAGACCTTTAAGGTCATCAAGTCCAACCAGTAACCGAACACTACCAAAACCACCGCTAGACCATGTCCCTAAGCACCATGTCTGCCCATCTTTTGAATACCTCCAGGGATGGTGCCTCAACCACTTCCCTGCGCAGCCTGTTCCAATGTTTGTCAACCCTTTAAGTGAAGAAATTTTCCCTAATATCCAATCCAAACCTTGCCTGGTGCCACTTGAGGCCATTTCCTCTTGTCCTATCCCTTGTTACTTGGGAGAAGAGCCGACCCTCACACCCTCCTTTCAGGTAGTTGTAGAGAGCGACAAGGTCTCCCCTCAGCCTCCTTTTCTCCAGGCTGAACAATCACAGTTCCCTCATGTGCTCCTGACGGGATTTGTGCTCTAGACCCCTCACCAGCTTCGTAGCCCTCCTNACCCCCTTGTCCAGATCATTGATAAAGATATTGAAGAGAACTGGTCCCAGTACTGAGCCCTGGAGAACACCACTTGTGACTGGCCACCACCTGGATTTAACTCCATTCACCACCACTCTCTGGGCCTGCCAGCCAGACATTTTTTTACTCAGCAAAGCATACAACTATCCAAGCCATGAGCAGCCAGTTTCTCCAGGAGAATGCTATGGGAAACAGTGTCAAAGGTTTTACTGAAGTTTAGGAAGACAACATCCACAGCCTTTCCCTTGTCCACTAAGCGGGTCACCATCTCACAGAAGGAGATCAGGTTTGTCAAGCAGGACTGCCTTTCACGAACCCATGCTGGCCCTGATCGCCTGGTTGTCCTCTATGTGCCACATGATGGCACTCAAGATGCTCCATAACCTTCCCCTACACCAAGGTCAGAGTGACAGGGATGGAGTTCCCCAGATCCTCCTTCCAGCTCTTCTTATAGATGGGCATCACATTTGCTAACCTCCAGTCAGCTGGGACCTCCCCAGTTAGCCAGGACTGCTCATAAATGATGGGAAGTACCCAGTGAGCACTTCCCCCAGCTCCCTCCATACCCTTGGGTGAATTCCATCCAGCCCCATAGACTTGTGTGTGTCAATACAGATAATAGGGAGGGTTTGTTTGTCCTAATGTTTGGAAAGATCTTTTCTACGTTCCCAGCAATAGAGTCCATGGAGTGTCTCTCTGAACAGTTCTAATGTGAAGACAACAGGATATTACCCTCAGATTAATTCAAATAGGCTGGGTGCGAAAAATAACTCATGGTTTCGTAAAATTATTTAAGACCATAAAGGAGAGGTGTCACATTTTTTAATGTATTAAATAAAGGTGCCATAAAGATCTATTTCAGGTTTTCTTGAGCACTTTCTTAATGCTGTAGAGCACATGCAGACACAAATGAATACATTAAAATAATTCAAGTAGTTCTAGAAAGAGCAGAAGTGGGGGACAAAAATGGGATTCATTTTGGAGAAGTGGAAGCTGATACAATCTATTTTCATCACAAAAAACATCCTGAAAACAGTTATGACAAAGAAATGCATTAGCCAGGGAAGGAAGTAGATTAGTACTGAAAATGCAGAGTGTCATTTACCAAGCATTTTTATATAGAATGATGTTATATCATATATATATGAACTGGAGTGCTGGAAAACAGCCCTCCATGTGTTACTGGCTGCTTATACACAGGAGTCAGTACCCTCATCTGTTGTAACTCACTTCTGCAGAGATATGCTAATTTACACTAGCGGATGATCTAAGACATTATATTTAATTATGTGTATGTATTGTTTGTAATGGAGATGATTAAAAAGCATCTGTAACTTTGGGCTGTACACCACAAATGCTACGTGAATATATGGGAGAGACAGCACTTGTTTTTTCAGCACAAGAAGGACACGGACCTGTTGGAGCGGGTCCAGAGGAGGGCAATGAAGATGATCCGAAGGCTGGAGCACCTATGTCTATGAAGACAGGCTGAGAGAGTTGGGGTTGTTCAGCCTGGAGAAGAGGAGGCTCCGGGGAGACCTTATAGCAGCCTTCCAGTACCTGAAGGGGGCCTACAGGAAAGCTGGGGAGGGGCTGTTTGCAAGGGCATGTAGCGATAGGGCGAGGAGCAGTTGTTTTAAACTAGAGCAGGGTAGGTTTAGATTAGGCATTGGGATGAAGTTCTTTACAATGACGGTTGTGAGACACTGGAACAGGGTGCTCAGAGAGGTGGTGGAGGCCCCATCCCTGGAGACATCCAAGGCCAGGCTTGATGAGGCTCTGAGCAACCTGATCTAGTTGAAGATGTCCCTGCTCACTGCAGGGGGTTGGACTGAATGACCTTTAAAGGTCCCTTTCAACCAAACACATTCTATGATTCTATGATTCTTGGTGTGTATAGTTTGAAATTAGTTTTCTCATTACCCAAAAATGTTGCTATACTAGAAAGGCTTTAGAAAACAGTAACAAAAGAAAGAAGTGACACAAAAAGTTTTAAAGATATATATGATATCATGTTACGTGGTTGTCTAACATCTGAGAAAATGATGATGTTTGCTAAAATATGGTCTACAAATATTTGAATAGTTTTACTTCTAAGGTGAGTTGTTATTTGCAGTTACATTTTAAAAGAAAGTATTCCTGACAAATAATACAAAATTTTGAAGCAGAAAGTTTAGGCCATCAACTGGGAAAAAGCTCTGGGCATGTGAATGTGGCAGGTTGTTCAACAGCATCTCAAACGTCTTACAGATGAAAAAATTTGACTTAAATATGATAATCTGAGTACATTAAGTATTAAACATATATTTTTATAGACAGCTTAGAGATACTTGAAAAATGGACTGTATGAAGCGGATGTACTTCTGCTCGCTTATGCCCTGTGTCACACCCAGAAAGAACGAACGAGTGTTCACTTAGGTGGTCTGGTAGGTCTCTCTCCTTTTGTTTTTGTTTGTTTTTTTCTTTATAAAACTAAGTGCAAGCACAATTTTTGCCTCTTATTAATATTGTTGCTAAAGATTATAGGACTTCTAAGTGCCTTCAGCAAGGCTTGGGCAGAACTATAAGAACAAACATCTAAAGTTGTGCTCCACTCAGCTGCGTATCTAACCATGGTGCTTGAAGAAGCTCCCGGGGGACCTGAGCACTCTGCCTCTGCGCAGGATGCGGCTGCTCCGCAGGGACAGCCCTGCCTTCCCTCTTAGCTCGCATCAAAGCTGAAACCAAACCACGGCTCCAGGTGACTGCCGGAAAGGTTCTGCTTGGGGGGGCTTCCCAAGAGCATGCCAACACCTCAGAAAATGCAGAGGAACTTTGTTTTAGCACAGTGGAGGTACCTGTCTTTCACACAGGTTTCTCATGTACTACTTCACATGGCACAGGTCAGTGTTCACAGAGCCCATGGTACAGAGGCCACTGAAGGGGTTTTGCTCAGAAGACATACAGCTTTATAGACTTCACAGGGCATGTCAGTGCACTGCATATGTCTTCACTGTAAAGCTTGATGATGAGAGTGCATGGTAGCCAACAACAGAGCGGCAACAGCTGGTAGACTTGTATATCTCCTGGGGAAAGATGTTAGGAATATGAAGAGTTTTTCTGTGTTCCACGGAAGACTGAACAAGTACTGAACTGCGTGCAGCTTTGGAGTCCTTAGCACAAGAAGGACATGGATCTGTTGGAATGGGTCCAGAGGAGGGGCCATGAAGATGATAAGAGGGACGGAGCACCTCTGCTATGAGGACAGGCTGAAGGAGTTAGGGTTGTTCAGCCTGGAGAAGAGAAGGCTCCAGGGAGACCTTATAGCAGCCTTCCAGTACCTGAAGGGGGCTCAGTGAGCATAGTGATAGGATGAGGGGTAATGGTTTTAAACTGTAAGGGGGGAGATTTAGATTAGATATTTGGAAGAAATTCTTTGCTGTGAAGGTGGTGAGGCACTGTAACAGGTTGCCCAGAGAAGCTGTGGATGCCCCACCCCTGGAAGTATCCAAGGCCAGGCTGGATGGTGCTTTGAGCAGCCTGGTCTGGTGGGAGGTGTCCCTGCCCACGGCAGGGGGTTGGAATGAGCTCATCTTTAAGGCTGCTCTAACCTGAACCATTCTATGATTCCATGAACAAGAGACTGAGTGAGCTCTAGTAAACAGACAAACTGCATCAGTCTCCAGAAGTCCCTCAAGTTGAAAGTGCAGTCTAGCAGAGTACTCAGGAGAATCCAAAGACCCTATCAGAGACAAGATATCTGAGTATGGACCATAGGCAAAAGCAGACTGGCCTTTCTTGTGTTCTTTCACAAGCAGGGAATCCACTCACATAAGTAAGTAAGTGCTGCAAGTCAGACTCTAAAGGCAAAATGAAGATTTTAACTCCCATATTGTTGTCACTTTTTGAACAGAAGGAAAAAAGCCTTAGGGTCCTGCAAGTTTTTCAAGACAGGATGAGGAACTGGTGACAGGTCAGGTTTGATGTAGTCCAACTTAATCACAAAGGATGTTCAAATTTCCATTTCTCTAATTATCCCCATGCAGATCCTAAATTCTTGTTGAAATGATGGCTTCTTGTGTAAACTTTTGTTCAGCTAATCTAGCATTATGGAAGGGAATGTCTTACTTGTAGCACCATGATTAATTTTCTGTGAGGAAGGAGGGAGAGGGGAGAAGTTCCTTTAGTAGAGGGAAAGCCTTAAGTTAGGGACAGGGTGGAATCAGGATGAAAAAGTAATGGCCAAAGAGCAGCCTTTCTTTGAAAACTGGGAAGACAGCAATGAAGCCTGCCATCTCCTTCCAGGAAACCGTTCAGAGGAAGTGCTGGTTGGAAGTAGGAAGCAGAACTTCTTGCTTAGAATCTGGAAAACCTGCCTGTAAGGTTGAATGAAAGGGGGACTGAACTCCTAAATCCATCACTGCAACTTGTCTTTATTCATATATTTATGTATTTATTTGATACATTTATTTATTTGTTCATTTATTTCATATTTCAAATATACATATAAATACATGTGTCTCATCTCTCTGCCTAAAACTCTTTGGTTTTCTTCTGTTCATTCATGCCCACTACTTCCTCACTGCTTCCTCTCTCAGCTTCTCTTTCACAGAAGACTCCGAAGCCTTCTCAAAGCAATAGCTAATGGAAGTGCCCAAATCAATGTGTCTGCCTGGACCTTTGTTGAAGGCGCAAGCTGGTATTTCAGGAGGGAGTTTGCCTGCTTCCTGTGGCCACACTAAATGAAAGGAAGCAACCCTCCTACTTAACAGAGATGGCTATAACTCCTTGGGGACCGCAGGCCTAGGTGGCCAGGCAGCTCCTCCTCTTCCAGGCTGGAGTGAGCGTGTCACACCAGCCACTGATGACGGGTGTGCTACAGCCTCCAGTCAATCCACGCTGAATAGGTGAACTATTATACCATCTTTGCCTGAGAGTTACAAATATTGATGTAAGCGTTATTGAAAAGGTAATTCTTATTTTCTCCCTCAGTCCATAGAAATAAATAGAGATGACAAAGCTCCTTATCTGTGCTGTTAAATATGGACTGTCCTAGCATCCTCCAGGCCATCCTAAGTTTTTATTTTCAGCAAAATTACTTGTATGAGTAATATTTTTGTTCATTTCGTACAATGTTTGGCATTTGTAATAAATGAAAGGTAAATACAGATAAAGGGTTGGAGAAAATCAGTTTTTCCCTATTAGAACATGCTACAAAGTTAAGGTTACACTAAGTATTAAAAAAGGGAACCATGACACTTTGATATTGAATGCCATGAGGTTCCTCCAGATGGTTCTGTATTTGAAATTGCTGGAGGTGAGACTGCTCCTCAAGAAGTTATATATTGTGATGTACAATAATGATATGTTAGAATGTTTTTCCAAAGGATAACTTTGAAGTCTTTAGTTGTAATTGGGAATATTTGTTAAATGCAGTTCCTAAATTCTTTTGTGAATCATGACTTCCCATGTAGAGCATGTGTTGGTTCTGCTAATTAATCCTGCCTGAACTACCATTATGGAAGGGGAAAATACTGTCTAGAACATAAGTCATTCTTTTAGTTTAATCTAAATATTAGGTGCCAGATGTAAGGCCCTCAATAATAATCTCGAGAAAAGCCTTGGTAAGATGATGGCCACTGAACAATTGTTTCTGAACATGAATGAGAAGATTTATTAATCACATCAGACTATGGCTTTAGGGTGGCTTTAAATCAGTCAGAGTTTCTTTCTCATTATGATCTTACTGATCTTCACCAGATGAACCAAACTTTCACTAAAAGCTTTATCTAATTTTGAAGGGTTATTTTTATGCTATGACAAAAGACTATGTTGTAATGGTATTAATTTTGAAAATACATATTGCTTACTCAAAAAGAAGAATAAGAATAGTGCTTTATTTTCAAGCCATGTGTTAGAAACAGAATGTATCTAATATCATAGTCTGCTAAAAAGTGGGTTAATATAATTGAGGCATCCCCACAATATTTTGCCCCTATGATCTTGAAATGAACTCTCAGTCTTAGCACCACTACCAAGCACTTTATAGCCTTGGAAGTTCCATGATTTAAGTATATTGTCTTAGACAGGAATTTAAATACAGGAAAATCAAACAACCAGCAAAGCAGATGATGTGAAACACAGTCAAAGCATCATCTGCTTTGCTGTTTGTTTGATTTTCCTGTATTTAAATTCCTGTCTAAATGACAATTAATCTCAAGGCAGAAAGAAACCACCGGTGTACCCCTCATTTACCTTAGTCTGCATTGCAGACCTAAGTCTATCCTGAGCAAGTCTGTAGGTTCGTCTTCTCATTCTAGTAAGGTGTTAAAGATAATGATTATGTTGTTGTTGTCCATATGGTACCTAGCACAATGGGAGATTCTGCTTAGTGATCCCGTGCTGACATCCAAGTAAATGTAGTCAGTAACTGCTCTGTCTGAGCTCAAAATAAGGAAACTGTCCGGCACCGGTGTCTGCAGCTTGCTCACCCTTCTTGTGGAAATGGTGAGAATTACTTTATTTGAGAAGTAATGCAAACAGTGCATGTTAAAGATGATTTCTAAGACCATGCATGAAATCCAGCTCAAATACAGCAGCGTCAATGAATTAGACACATGTAAGAATTTTTCCAAAACAATTTCTCAAAGAAAATAAGTGCTCTCTTTCAAGAGAGTGTGATGGCAGGTGTGTCACACCTTACTTTTCCCCTGGGAATCTCCCTAATGCTTGGGACCAAAAGAAGGGTGTTATTCTGCTTCCAGAAGTTTGCCTTGCAACTCCCCGGGGAGCTTTAAAGCCAGGTTTTACCTCCTCTAAAGTCCCAATGCAAGTGAACCAGAGCAGAACTGAGAATCAGAACTGCAAACTGCTTGGCGTTCCACAAAATTAGATTACTTCTTGGAATAATTAGTTCTTCCCCAAGACCATCTTTGCTTGTAATCTTTAATCTTCTCCATTAACAGAGAACAGAATATGCAAGATTTTAGCCTGTGGTGTATAACTTAGTAAAATATTTATAATTTACTTCAGAAAGTGTAAAACAAGAAAGACTATACAATAAACTCTATGATATTCGGCACACCAACTGTCAAGAAACTCTTAGCAGAAAACCAAACACAAATGTTTAAAACTATTCCTTCAGTTTGTTATCTTCTGAGTATTAGAAAAAACACAGATGTATACTAATGGTAAATTTAAAAGCAACTGGCTGCATGACTCATCACTGTATATCCCCTGAGCGTTCCCGGGTTAAAGGATGGCTATCATTTGATTTAAAATGCATGCAAAACACTCTGTATTTGCATTCCTTTTAGTCAAGTGCCTTGTCATTGGCCATCCCGCCTATTTGTCAGCAAATTTAAAATAAAGAGATCATACATTCTTAGTTGCTTGTTTACAAGTATTTTACATTCTTTGCTGGAAAGCACAAGGAGGTAGAAAAATGCTAAGAGCTTGCTATTATCACAGTTCATTTCTTTGCTAACCCTTCAGAGGCCTGCCTGCAAACACATGTCTAAAACCTTGACTCATGCAAGCCCAGGAAAGTTTGTTGTTTCACTGTAATGCTTGTTATTGGAAAAAAAAAAGTGTTTGTGTTGCCTGGTAAGACAGTGAAATCCCACCTCTTCAGCTGAGTGCGAGAATCTGCACAACTGTTGCAGCGGAAGACAGGCAACGTAAAAGAATTGATTCTGGCCGGTGAGGAGACCTATTTCAACGCTGCTGCGGGCACCCCAGTAACAAGTGTGTGGGTCAGGTACCACGCATCGCGACAGATAAATGGGCTAGACATTAGCTTCCCGCCTGAGTTCATACCTACTGAACCCCAAGTCCAAGCTAAAATCTGTACACAAAATCCGTATACAACAAAGCCACAACAGTAAGTGGACAATAGTACCGGTTTGTATGTTGGGAAATGACCGTGACTCTTTTGGGGCAGGAAAAGAGGGCAGTTTTGCTACCCGTTTGTGGCAAAGAGGAGAAAGGAGAGGATTTAATACTCAGCGCAGCATTTGAGATAGTTTAGCTACACTATAAATGACAGAGGTATTAGTGAAGGCTCCTGGCAACCACCAGAGCAGAGCAGGTGCAGAAGGCTGATAAAACACTAATAAGGGACTGTAGCTGGCTGCCCGGCGGCTTCCCCGCTGCCAAGGCTGCACTGGTGCTCACAGTGCTGCTGCGCTGGAAGGAGGAAGAGCAGGGAGGTGGCCTGGTCTCTCCAGATTGCACGGGAGGGAGAGTTACGGCAGAGGGAAATACTGCAGGGGAGGATGAGTTCGGAGGTGATGACAAAGTAAGAAATGCAGAGTGGAGCAGGGGCCTCCTGCTGCAAAGAAGATTAAAAAAACACAGAGGAGGGATTCCTACCCTAGGTCTAAGGCTTGAGGACAAAGATGAAGGAGGGAAAGAAAAACACAACGAGGCCACTTGTTAGCCCCTAGTGTGAGCTGGGAGGGGAAGGGTAGCTGGTCCCTGGTGGGTGTGAAGGGAAAGACAGGAGCAGGAGGAAGCTCCTGGTGGGGAACTGTTGGACAGTGGGGTGAGAGGGGTGGTGGGCCATGGGGCTGGGGGCACTGGATGGCAGTGGGATGGAAGGCTCTTTGGGGCACAGCAGCCAGGTGGGTGAAGAGTGACACGTGCTGGGGGGCAAGGCGAACTCCTTGGGGCAGGAGATGTGTTGGACCATGAGGGTACAGTGCCAGGAGGGCGGTGGGGACCCTCAAGTCAGGGGGGCGGAGGG
>VXBO01002512.1:0-17889 GCA_013400135.1 Rhinoptilus africanus | reverse complement strand
TGTCGAGGTGGGCTCAGAGAAGGGGGGTGCTGGGGGGAGGGGGGAGCCAGGCCGGTCTGGAAAATGGGGTGAGAGAGAACCGGGCTGTCAAAACGTGAGATTTGCAAAGAAAAGTGGGAGCAGAAAGGAAATACCGGGGAAGCAGGGGAGGAACCGGATCGGCAGGGGAAAAGGAGCAGGCGGCTGAAAGGAAGCTGTCTGGGGGGTGGGAGATGGGCAGGGGCTGTCCCGCAGGAGTGCGAGCTGGAAAAGAGACAAAACAAGTCGAGGAACAAGTGCCAAGTGGTGAAGGTGGGCTGGGCAAGTGGCAGGAGGAAAAGGGAGAGGTAGCGATCCATATATTCCCAGAGAGGATCACGCAGACTGTCTTGAGAAATGGCATCATACTGGAAATGACAGGGACATACACTCTTCATTTCCCAGTGGAACAAACTGCGTGTATTGGGCCTTTGTGAAAGTACCGTTACCAATGGTAATAGA
Organism: Rhinoptilus africanus; assembly: GCA_013400135.1. Lineage (NCBI taxonomy): Eukaryota > Metazoa > Chordata > Aves > Charadriiformes > Glareolidae > Rhinoptilus > Rhinoptilus africanus. The sequence continues at coordinate 17,409 of VXBO01002512.1, read as the reverse complement.
ACAGTTCTGTCAGGAGAGATGCCCGCCAGAGACACTTCCTTGCCCCTCTGGGATCTCCATCTAAGTATCGTATTTTGATAAATCTGCTGAGCAATAGATTCCTCAGATTTCTTTTCAAGTCTCCAAACCACGTGGGATAACAAACACAAAGAGGTCTCAGGTGTCTGGTAAGGGCACTAGAGCCAAATAAGCAGAAATCCTCGGACTTCTGGTAAACTGTGTTGCAGCAGCTTCTTCTGCAGGTTGGGGTGGGGTGAGGGAGCCGGGGGTGGAGAGCCTGAGAGCCGAGGAGAGTGGGCTGGGTGAGGTGGGAAGAGGGTTGTTGCTGGCAGGTCAGCAGCAAGTGGCTATTCATATGAACAGGCACTTTGATAGTGAAAAGGACCGGGAGAGGAGGTGGGCGACATTTTTTTTCACAGCCTGCTGTTTTCCTCTCAATGTCAGGCACAGATGCAGCTAAACCCATACCTGCCCGTGGCTGGTTCGGGGCATATCTGAAACCACGGTTCTTTTGCAACTCTGTGGCGCGGTTTGTTACAAAGGGTGTTCCCATTGCCTGAGTCTGGTATGTTTATTCCAGTGTGTTATGTGGCCACCAGTGTGGGACTGGCATGTTTCCCCCTGTGAGCCTGGGTAGACCTTGCAGCTCCACAGCACGGACGAGTGAGCCCAGGAGCACCTTTGGCCCTTCGCCTGAGTGACTGAGTGAAGTCAGGAGTTTGCACGCACTGCTCAGGAGATCGTGTCCTCCAGCCCCAAAATGGGTCTGGCTGGGATGTGCAAGTGCGGCTGGCCCTCGGACACTCATCCGGGTGACCCCAGAATCTTCCAGCAGAGGTTGGGTCTGGCAGCCCAGACTCTATAAAAGGCGCAGCCAGGAGCTGCCAGAGGGATTTATCTTGCTGTGCACACGGAGCTGAAGCTGCAGGATGCTGCCTGCTCCAAGAATCCAGACTCTCCAGAGACCTTTTGGGCTGGCCAAGTTACCTGGAGTTGGTGATTGTGTGCCCATGTGTCTCTCTGAGTGTGTTTCCTCCTGGACCCTCCATGTTTCTCCCCTCAACTTTCACCAGCTATTCTCGTAAAAATAAATTGAACATGGCTTGTAGTTGACTGATTGATCATTTGAATAACAATTAAAATAAACCAACGTTAACTAAGATAGATGAACTTTCAGAAGGGTAAAATCAGTCCAGTTCTTGCAGTTCTACACGGGACATGTTTACAGGTCATTCTCAGGGATCTTTTCTAAGCATTGTGACAAAAGTGGCAGTTGGATACAAGAAGTATTTTCAGGTGAGACAGATGTAAGGTATGTGAGGACCACCACCCTGGCTAACACCCACAGGTCTTTGGAGCCTAAAGCACATGCTCTCCAGCTTAGATGCAGAGCAGATTGCTGTCCTCTGCACATCTGGGCTGGAAGAACCTCACACTAACGAGTTACACAGCTCATTTCATTCCTAACAGGTGAGCAAAGCCCATTTGCCTAGGGCATTTACAGTTGAACTAAATATGCTTGCAACTATTTTCAGGCGTCCAGAGTCTGGTCTGTATAGCTAAGGTTCTCATTGTAGAAAGGCAGTGGTATAGACATTCACGTACATCCAAAGCGCAACCTTATACATATATTTGGGACCTTTTGAGTGTCATATACTAAATGCTACTTGAGGAACCTGCATTTGTCATGTTTAATGTGGAGTGTACAAAGTGGGTGAATTTAATTTAATTTAATTTAATTTTTATTTTATTCATTTTTTGTCACTTACTAGCACTGACAGCATGCAGTCCACCACAAAGATCTCTGACCAGCAGTCAGAACAAAAATGGATATGCTCTGTGGAGCTGGAAAGGCTAAAATGGAGAGGTTAAAGCAGCAACAAGAATCTGACCTTCCCTCAGACAATTTCCACCGCTTGGGCATTGAATCTGCTCTTCCCAGGAAGGGTGAGTCAGACCTAAACTCTGGGAAACAATAAAAAACCCAAACAACCCAAAATTCCAAATCTACTGCACTATTAGCTAGATGACTGCACTAAGCCATAAATCCCAGACCTTGCAATCTAAAAATTCCTCATTTGTTTTCACTTTTTTGACTTGTCACAGATTTCCGCCAACCTTTGGTAAGTGGGTAGGGCATCAGGGATTACGCAGATCACAGTGCTCCTGGAGAACGTGCACACATGATTACATGGAAGTGTAGAGAAGCACAGATGAAAGTAGTTGATTCGCAACTCCAGCCAACCTGAGACTGAGAAACTATGCTTTCTGCTGCCACTCAAGAACCTAAGAGAACTGAAGGACCAGTATGGAAGCAAGATGTCATCCGTGCCTGTTTTAATTGCCTGGGCTATAGGTCTGGAGGCTGATACAGCTGCTCATTTTATCACAGAGAAAGTTTCAACAGATATAAGTGCTGGAAGATGCTGCCAGCTATCCTGTTGGCTTTGTTTCTTTTTTTTTCTAATAGAGTAGTACTGGAGGTGGGATACTCCCTACTAATGAGCAATGACTCTCCTTCTTCTAAGATGACATCAAGCCAGATAGGTTCCACCTGATGGCAGGAAGTACATTTCCTAAACCACAGCGTTCTGGTAGTATCTCTTACACAGACTTCTTTGAAGTACACGTATAAATTTAGTATCCTAGTAGCATAACAGCACTATGGTGAAATGATCAGTCTGCCCCAAAATCTTGTAAGCCGTATGAGAACAAATCTAACCACCCTTCTTACTTTTTACAGTTCATAGTATCTGATGGGTTCCTCCCGTGGTGTTAATTAGTGAGTCACTCCAACTCTTGCAGAAGCTAACGCTCCCACCGATGGCTGGGAGAGATGAGGTGGGTCAGCAGGAATAGCAGGTTGAGGCCAAGGTTTTAAAACCACTCTTGGTGTAAGCCTGCCCTTTCAAAAGTTTCCAAGAGTGCTCGTATCTCCTCAGACACCAAAGGCAATTGGGTAGGACAGGAAACCTGCAAGACACCAGGCTTGCTAACCCCATGGTCTGCAGAAATCCTCGTCAACACCGACAGGAGCAATGGGATGTTCCAGCTGCCCAGGTTCAACATCACTCGAGTGCCAGGGTTCACCTCGGAGCTTGCTGTGGTGAGCAGCTCCACGTTATGCTGGGGCTCATCTCACTATGCCAGTTTTACAGTGGTAAGAAGCAACGGGATAGCAAAGAAGTGGAGAGAGAATTTTCACCTGGAAAAATGGTGAAAAAACCCTGAGTAAAGGAAAAGGTGTTGCAAAGTTTTGTGTTTATTGCTTAGCATCATCTTATTGCATTTGTTATTTGTTGCTGGAAGTTTATTTCTGATACTGTGTCTGGAACACTTGGAGCTCTTCATAGGTGAAGGAGAAAGGAATATTCTAGGAAAACACGGCAGGAGTATTTTTAGGTAGGAGCGTATTTTTATAGTGTCCCAAGTCTCTGTGTGGTAATGTGGTTATTCATTCAAAGATACACTGTGACCTCTTAGAAGATGTCCTTGTTTCATGAGGGTGTTCCTTGGTTGTTGGGATAAATACGTGCATGGTTGAACATCAGTATAAACATTAAAAAACCAGCAAGCTGCACAACTGGGTCATCATAGTCTGTGGATGTATTTATTAGTGAATAAGTAAATAACTACCTACATAGGTATCCACTTTGTTCATGAGGCATTAAAATGACTCTGTGGAGATGATGCAAGTGAAACTACTCCACAGCAGAATGAACTCACAGAGGAAGTCAGCGAAGACAGAAACACCCAGCTGCGACAAGGAAAACTTCTCCCAACTCCTCAGACCTGATCTTCCAGAAGGGCCTACAATATAATTTCAAAGACAAGCCTGGGAACAGAAAGTCATAACCATATTACAAAACAAGGACTGAGCATTTACTCAATAGATGTTTTATAACCATTATATATTTTATACTTCTCCTCATATCTTACCAACTGTTAAACCATCCCTGTTCCACACAAGCAAACAACCTCTATCTGATGTATAAGACCATCACTGTCTCACTCCTCTTTGCTAACTATCTCCTCCTTCAAAATGTTAGTGTTATGTTATACCCAGAGCAATCACTCCTAGCCTGATGTTCGCTGTGTCTGGACCAGACGTACAACAAGATTTGTATTTCCCTCCCAGACATTCGTTTACTCCAAGTCTAGTATCTGTCCCTGAAAATCTTGCACCTTAGATCCAAGACAGCATCTTAGATAGCCACAGTTACAGAAGCACATCTAACCCAGTAAAACATCAGGAAAATACAAGAACATGCCACCTGCTCCACTGAAATACTGAACTGAATTCATGCACATTGTCATTTCAGAGTTAATGCCTAAACTGCGTAAGAATCTGCCTTTAGGTGGGATTAAGATTGCCTTTAGGTCAGATTAAGAACCAAACACAAAATGGCAATTTACTCTAGTATATAAAATAAGTGAAGTATTTGGTCTCATGCATTCCTTTTTGTCATCTCTCAATCTTGCACCAAGCTCAACTTTTCCATTTGTCATTTGTAATGATGCCTAGGATCATTCATGGCTCTGAAGAAGTCCATCTCCAACATCTGGTTTGTGTTTGGGAAATGCTAGTGTGTGAAACCATATAGATTTCTGCTAACAAAGAACACTTTTTGTCTGAGCTTTGTGCCATAGACCTTTTGGGTAAGTTGATCAAAGAGATACTTTTTTCTGTAAGCATTGTCTCTCTGAAGGAACCCTACAATTCATTGCCCACTGTCATGGTCATCTGTTTTTTCCCAGATTACCACTTTTGCTCCAGACACATTCTCTGATAATTTCTTAAAAGTATTATTTCTAATTGTCTTCCCAATACTGCCTGCAGTTCTTCTCATGCTTTATGCTGTTGCAGGCCTCACGAAGGACATAGAAGACACTGATAGGTAAATGTAATTGCTGAGCTAATTCAGGATGGGCAGACAATTCTCCCTGCACTGTCTGCAAAAATTAAACTAAGAACTTCCGTGTATGGTACATGCCACTGAGTTCAGCCTACCTGGAAGAACTGCCCAGACAAATGAGCTGTGATTACATCTGCCAAGCTTGAACTGACTAGATTAATTCAGTATGAGCTGGTAACACAGGTGATGTTTCTTGTAAATTACTTGGGTGGGAGGCTGGAGGGTTATAGAAACTGTGGTGGCAACTATTAACTGGCTTCAGGGATGGAGGATGACAAAGGCCATGTGATGAGCAGAGCCATTGCCAGCTTTTATCAATGATCTAGTAGAGAAGGTAATAAATGGTTAAGATGATAGCCTTTTGGGGGCAACCACCATACATTGTCATCTGATACCACTAGGAGGTGAAGCCCAAGAACTGTCACACACAGAAGCTAAACTGTAATCGATAGACGCAGCACGTCAACCAGCCAGAATGACCTGTTCCTCTGGGGTTACTGGTATAGGACTGGTCTAAACTAAATGGGTGGGGCTGAAGCTGTGATCTGTGTGTGAGATGCATGTTTGCAGAACAGGAATCATTATCCACTTGCTATACCTGCCCTCCCAGGCAGATAAATGTTAGGCTGTGTATCCTGGATTACAGCACTACACCACCTGATCTCCCTGTGACCACTGGATGCACAGTGTAGGCAACATCCATTCCAAAAAAGTGACAGCTGCCCTGCACACCTGCTTCTGGTGTTACAGCTTGTCTTAGGCTTTGTAAGTGGAAGTAAGTCCCATGCTCTTTCACTCCGAACACCATCCTCTACAAAACCAGCTGGAGCCTCACCTTGTTTACACTGGAGGCAGACTGGGTGCCTTTAGGTCAGGAAGTCTTCCCTCAGTCCATAGGAATTTAAAGACATTTAAAAGTGAACAGTTTCTTAAAAATTGAAGAGACTGTGCCTCTGCTCAAAAGGTACGCATCACATGAGGATATTTAGAAAAAATAAGAGGTTTGTATAAAGGGTATTAGCGGACATTCATGGATGAAATCTTCATAGTAGATGAAATCATCAGACAAGGTTCAGTATCCTTCCTTTGTACTCCTTAAAAGTCTGCTGTCACAGAGCTATTCAGGGAGCTTTTACCCCAAAGAACTTCAAGAAGTGAATTTAAATGAGGCCAGAGTTTACAGACTGCTAGGTTATGTGACCCAAGGCTCATCCCCATGAACATAAAGGAGCAGAGGCACAATAACAGGAAGGGGAACCCCAGTAATCACACCAGAGCCAGCTGAGCTCCTGATGTGTTTGCTCCAAGGGCTGTCACAAGGGAGCCACCAGCCCCATGGGTTGGGGGAACATCCCCAGCTGAGTCAATAGAAGACACTCCCCATCAATCCCATTACAGACTCAGAGAGAATTACTGCCTACAGAAGCATGGAACTCACTGTGGAAAGCTGGAAAGAACATTTTGGGGCTGCGCAAGACTTACTATGGGATGTTTAGGGGAAGGACCAGAGAAGGGGGAAGGGAAAGATCGAATTGGACTGGAGAGAAACAAGTATGGAAAAATACAGAAGAATGGGGATAAAAGGAGCTGGACATATGTAAACAGGTTACTGGTCAGTATACTTGTGTTAAAGTGCAGCAAGGGCCGGGGCCTTTGCCAGCCAGGGCTCCATCTCGGGGGGGGGGGTGGTTTTAGTGTGCTCAAAGGCACAGAGAGCCAAGCTGTGCAAATGACCTGTTGATCATCAAGAAGTACGAAAGCATCCACAAGCAACTGAAGCAAGAACTGGAAAATAACAACAAATCAGAAAACAAATGGTGTAATCATCAATGAGGTATTCTCTAACTAATCCTGTAGCTAAGGACATGGAAAGGTACTGGGGTAACTGGAGGTGGCTGAGAAAAAACTCTGGGGAGGAAGGACCTATGACCCTGCTCCAGGATGCAGGACCATCTCTCCAACCTCTGCGGAACTTGGGGAGCAGAAAAGAGCCCAGGGAAACCCCTGACCCACCCATGACCCTCTGCTAGGATGACACAGCATGGCAGAAACCACCACACTGACTCAGCCAGTACCTCCAGGATTACACCATCTCTCCGGCAGAATGAGGAGCTTGTGAAAGCAAACACACCATCAGCCTGCCCAGCTTCTCTGCCTCACTGCATGGCACAGGGAAGCCATGTAATTTGTAAAATTTCATACATCTGTGTGTTAAACATAATTGTCAGGTTGTGGAAGGGGCCTGTAGGGGTGAGCTCTGTGCAAAGACACGGCCCATTCCAGACAGCTCCACCAGATCCACCGCAGGCCACAGCTAAGCAATCAGCCAAGCTGGTGGTACCTCTGGGCCACTCAGATGAGTTTGTAGCACCTCTGCAAAAGGTGTATTTAAGAAAGGGCAGAAAGCACCAGTACAAAAGAAAGAATTACCAGGTTGGAGGGGGAGGAAGGAGAAGACCATGCCCAAGCAGAGGCCAAGAAGCACGACTCTAAAGGGACTGCTACTTGATGGAGGAACCACCATGCACTGACCCCAATCTCCCACACTGCCCATTGCCTCACCAAAGGCACTGAGTGTAATGTGTGGCAAGGGGATGGGAGAACAGAAAGAGAGGGGAGAGGTGTGCAGAGAGATGGGGCGTTTTTTTATGAAGGTTTGTTTGAACTTCATTAAAGAACCTTCTCTCTGAACACCCTCCCAAGAAGGGAGAGTCTCACTAGGGGAAGTAAAACCTTCTGAGTCATTCTGTGTTACTGTCAGGGATATTACTGTCCTTCCAAACTAGACTGTTCTGCTTCAGAAAGAAATACCGACAAGCCTTCCACCAGTGTCCTGATTCCAGCTGAAACATACTTTGAATTGAAACACAACTTGGCAGAACTTCCGATCCCAGGAATGAAAATTAAAACTATTATCAACAGGTCAAACCCTCACCCTAACACCTCTCTGAGATATCTCAAAGCCCATCTAAGCATCTTTGCTCTCAGCTCTTCAGTTCTTATGCCCCAGAATGTGTCTGGGTTCAAAAGGAAAGCTCTTTGGTTTTGTAGGAATCAGTCAAAGATGTTTAGGGATTCTAAATGTTCAGATCCTGGAATGTCACTACTCACATGCTGTGACTGGTTTGAGCCACTAACAGGTATGTCGCTCTCTTTTTACCTGCTGAAGGATATGGTGTTGAAGGAAAGGAAGCTCCTTAAACCCGCCTGCTGTGCCATAGCAGACAAAGCTGACGAGCAGCACTATCCACCGGAGGGCAGCAAGAGGCTGGGGAAATTTGGCCAGTGGAGCAGCTGAGGCTGAAAATGCTTCTGCCTAAACATGACCCCTAAACTAGAAAAATCCCAAGTTGCCCAAGTCTGAACGAAACTGCTACATTGGGCACTGCAGCCTGGGGAGGAATCCACACTGGGGCAGCTGAAAAGCAGAAGAAACGTGGAGTTTCAAGAAAGGAAACTACTATGTGCTGATGACAACCTCCTGTGCTGGCTGGTGCCTCGCTGAAAGGACCAAGTGTGACATTTGGCAAAAGCAAGGAGAGTGAGACTAGACAAGGGGGAGGAGAAGTGTCTGGATTGCAGTTGAGGTGTTTTTCCTGGGCATTTAATTTTTATCTTGTTTCTCAGTACCCCTGAATCAGTAATTAAAAAATATGCAGATGGCAAGAAATTAAAAATCAGTGAAATTTCCCAACATGAGACTGCTTTGCAGCCATGACAATGAGGCAGACTAAAAAAGACAAGTGCTAGTCTTTCTTAAGATTACGCTCTATTTAGGAGCCAGCCTAGCTGCAAAGGTGTGATTTGGGGCAGAATGTGGATCCTTGAGATAAGATCTGCTCTGGAACACTTCCTAGTAAATTCAGCCCTTAGAAGAAATCAACAAATGTTAAAGGCAGTTAAGAGTGAGAAGCTTTTTTGTTTTGCTCTTGCAGATAAGAAGGTGTAAAAGACCTGTTCTGGTGTGATATCCAACTAAGCCATTATATTTTCTGAGATTGTATGTGAAAGTATGTTAGCACTGGCAAAAGTGGTGGACACTGGATCCACCTTCAGAGACATCACACTGTACGCTGAGATCTTATTTGATGCTGTGAGCAAAAGGTAGCTCCTCTTCCAGTGGTCTTAGGAACGTTTACCTGAGAGGTGCGATTTGGGCAAGTGCAGGTGAAATAATTTTGGACTGAGAGAGGATGCTTTATGGAGAAGACTGTACTGTGCAGGGGTGTATGTCAGTGTGTGGACACCTGCAACTATCAAGTAGGAGAAGAGACTTGGGAGCTGGATGTTGGGGCTGCCGTAGGTCTGGGCTGGATACCAGTCATACCAGCATGGTCTGACAGTTAGATCCTGGAGGGACCAGGAGGTCCAAGCCAATTACTGGAGAGATCATGGGGTCAGGTGTTGGCTGAGACCCATCTGCATGTATATGTCTCTGTGCATGAGTCAAGGGGAGAGCAGGGGATCCCAGGACAGTTAGAGGGGACATCCATAGCACATACGTGTAGGTGTTGGTCTGTGAGGGCATGCAAAGTAAACTGGAAGGTCAAGGGTCCAGTGTCCGTTACTGGACAGACCGAGTGTCTAAGGCCAGCTACCGGAGGGATCTATATTGTATATATATGTATGCATTTCACACTAGCAAACCTTTATCTTTAACTGCCAAAGAGGGGGACAGGATTAAGCTGTTTGTGCCACCTGTGTTTGTGTGGTCTATACTATATACATACACACAGACATATACATACAGGGCACAGCATCTGTGGACCTATCGGGAATGCGTGCAATAGGACACTTCACACTGGTTGCATATGTCAACATGGAGCTGCAGCAGCCTTGCTTCTGTTGGGCTACCAGATTCAGCAAACCTCAAGCCAGTAAGTTTCTCTCACAGTATAGAAAGAAGCTCCAGCCTTTGCCGACGAGTGACTCTGCACAAAGTACACCATTCTCACCGCATCCTTCCCAAACCCCCCAAGGCCCACGCCGAACAAAAGTCTTCAAGCTTTCTCAGGTGATGTGCTGCCCAGCGAGACAGGGAAGACAGGACTGTTCCTTCTTGGGATTTGATGCACCAGTTACAGAAGGCAGCTGAGCATCTCATTGCGTGGCAGTCAGCAGGGGCTCAGATCCTCTGTGACAACTGGCCAAACCTATCAACTGCTTCCCTGAAACATGGGGAATCAAAAAGTCAAATGGGCAAGAAATGGCAACCAGTTGTCAGCACAGGAGGAGGCTGGACGAGCCCTTGGCTGAGGTAGGGATGTGGTGCTGGTAGAGGGCAGGCTGCTCCTGTAACGCATTTGAGCTACATATCTTTGGGGACAGGAGGGATGCAGGGGATTGTTTATCTTTAGGATGATTCCAGAGTGTATTTCTCTACAGCACTGCTGTTTGCTATTGCAAGTTTTTCTTAAGTTCACAACAGCAGCCTCAGGTCATAGCTGGGTGACCCGACTCTGGTTTCTGGCTGCTTGGCTGTTGGTGAAGCCTTGCTCTAGCAAAGCCTGAGGAAGAACTACAGTGGAAGGAAAGCACGTTTTAATTTCCAAACCCCAGAGAGGCTGCAGTGGGCAACTGCAGTGCTATTGTGTTTTCTGCAAATTCTGCTCCCCTGCCAAGTCTAGAAGGGGGCGAGGAGCTGCTGCCCCTGTGGGGAAACAGCACAGGCCACACACAAGCTAGGACTGACCGGGAAGATCTCCAAGTTCCCTTCTCAGCCATATGAAAAGCACAGTGCGAGTCTGAAGAGATGTATGTAAGGAGGCAGAGAAAGGGATAAAATAGGCAGAATTGGAAGGAAGCCATACATGACTTTCTAGAGTACTAAAGCTAGAAGTGGATGCACCCGAGCCTCTATTCAGATGAGTATTTGTCTGTATTGCATGTGCAACAGCCATTTAATCCACCAACAAAAGGTCCCTATGAATGCCATGCAGAATAGTGCTGAAACTTCAACTCACAAAACTTATTCATAGTGTGGAAACGCAGGGACAGAATCTGTAGTTCTAGCGAACTTGAAAAATTAAAGAAAGATCTCTGGAGCATGTCCAACATCCTCACAATTCTTAAAATACGCCTACTCTGTAAAACAAATGTGTAACATCTGCATATATCTGTAATGTTTCCATGTGTGTGTACTACTGATTTGGCAGAATTCTCATTTTAACATTTAGAGTATGATGATGACTGTTAAAGATTTTCCTGGATAAGCAAGCGAAGAAACTACTTTTTCTTCCTCAAGACATATGCTATGGTCTGGCATGCTGAACAAGTGTGATATATACTGAGGAAATTGTTCTTTACTCTTGAAAAATCAAACATTACCAATGAAATAGTTAATATTTACCATTATAAAAAAGAATATTTTATGCTAATATCAGAATTACAGAGAGAGCTTTTTAACAGAACAGCACTTGCTTTTTTAATTTATTTTCATTTTCATAATCATTCTTATAGGACTTTCAGGCTTTTTTCTTAATTATCACTTAAGTTGTCATGCATATCATCTTTCTTGGAAGGAAAGGTGGTTTCTTTGAAACTGTTAAGAGCCTTTCCAACTTCATAGTTTGGTCACTACTGCCTCAAAATTGTTTTATTGACAGAGAAAACCAATTCAAAACACAAGCAGTTAAAATACCCAAGTAAATATGTTTTTCCTTTCTCCCTTTGAATCTACCTGTGTGTCCCTTTTTTACACAGACTGTAGTCCAATAGGGTGCTAGTGTAGCCAAGGCAGGGAAACATACCACTGTCTAGAAAGTCAAACATCTCATAAAAGCACAAGATCCCAAATTTGCTAGGAGGTGAGAAGATGAAGCCTACTGTGGTTTCAGCATTTATCATTAGAGGGCTCTTAAACCTAATTACTTCCACCTTGGTGACTATGACCATTGATGACTGTGGGCAACAGAGTATCTGCTCCACAATACTGTATACTAGTATCTAATTTTGGATATATTGCTGAAGGCCATTTTGACTATTTAGTAATAATAAGAACTAACCATTAGTGTGGAATGTATTAACAAATATTAATTGGATCAAGTTTTAAAGTTTAGAACTGAGCTATGAATTTTCTAAGCACTCATAGTGAACCATGGCACACACAAATATGCATACAAATATACATGCACACACATTCAGCTACAGGCGACTGATGATGATTTTGTACTTTTATTAGCATTTCAGCCACCATAGGCAGCACTGCCCGAAAAGCAGCCCACCTTTGCACACATATGCGCCCTTCCAGGGGGCCCTACAGGAAAGATGGAGAGGGACTCTTTATGAGGTAGAGGTAGGATGAAGGGTAATGGTTTTAAACTGAAAGAGGGGAGATTTAGATTAGATATTAGGAAGAAATATTTTACTGTGGGGGTGGTGGGGCAGTGGAACAGGTTGCCCAGAGAAGCTGTGGATGCCCCATCCCTGGAAGTGTCCAAGGCCAGGCTGGATGGGGCTTTGAGCAGGATAGTCTAGTGGGAGGTGTCCCTGCCCATGGCAGGGGGTTGGAACTAGGTGCTTTTTAAGGTCCCCTCCAACCCAAACTATTAAATTATTCTATAATTTATGAAATTGGTGAAGAAAGCATTCTGTACCATACCTAGAGGTGCACTGACAGAGTAAGCCACTTCGTATCAAGCAAGCTTGCCTGCACCTCCTGCACAGGAGTATGGCTTTGCTCTTAAGGCTACTTTCATCTCCTCCCTATGCAACACAGGCTCCTCTGAACGGCAGGAAAACACTCCCACAACTTCACTGCGGGGCTGGCAGCACAGGCGCCGCGCCTGCCCCTCACCGTGCGACGCCGGGTGCTGTGAAGCACAAGGCTGGCCATGCAGGGATACCCCGCTCCCCACAGAGCCCTGCCCCAGGCTGCCCACTGACCCAAGACCTCCTCAGGCAGGGACGGGAGGGCGGTGGGCCCCAGATATCAGGGATGGCTCTCGGGTGCAAGAGGACACCTCCCGGCCCCGCCGCCCGCACCAGCGCCCAGCCCGCCCGGCCGCCTCACCCCCACAGCCGCCCCAACGGCCGCGCACGCGCCGCTCCCGCCGCGGCTGTCCACCCAGCGGCGCCGCCATTTTGGCGCAAGGGGGCGCCCGCCGCCGCCGTGAGGGGAAACCGCCGCAGAGAGCGGGGAGGGGGAGTCGTGTGGGATTTCAGCTATGAAAACCCGCAATAAAGTTCAAGTTTTTTAAAAAACAAACACTTTAACACATAATTATAAAAGTTTGTTTTTGTTTTTGTCTGCCAAAAAATATATATCTGTATCTCTCTCTCTCAGCCTTCCAGTACCTGAAGGAATCATAGAATCATAGAATCACAGAATCATAGGGCTGGAAGGGCCCTCTGGAGATCATCTAGTCCAACCCCCTGCCAGAGCAGGGCCACCTTAGAGCAGGTTACACAGGAACGCATCCAGGCGGGTTTTGAATGTCTCCAGAGACGGAGACTCCACCACCTCCCTGGGCAGCCTGTGCCAGGGCTCTGCCACCCTCAAGGTAAAGAAGTTCCTCCTCATGTTTAGGTGGAACTTCCTGTGCTCAAGTTTGTGCCCATTCCCTCTTGTCCTGTCACTGGGCANCCCTCTGGGCTCTGTCTTTCAATCCTACAGGATCCTACAGGAAAGCTGGGGAGGGGCTGTTTGCAAGGGCATGTAGTGATGGGACGAGGGGCAGTGGTTTTAAACTAGAGCAGGGTAGGTTTAGATTAGACATTAGGATGAAGTTCTTTACGATGAGGGTGGTGAGACACTGGCACAGGTTGCCCAGAGAGGTGGTGGAGGCCCCATCCCTGGAGACATCCAAGGCCAGGCTTGATGAGGCTCTGAGCAGCCTGATCCAGTTGAAGATGTCCCTGCTCACTGCAGGGGGGGTGGACTGGATGACCCTTAAAGGTCCCTTCTGGCCCAACACATTCTATGATTCTATGATTCCATGAAAATCTACACCATGCCTTAAAAGATGATGTGTTTAGCCCACTGAGTCTTACAGGACACACTAAGTTTATGTGGATGCACGATCAATAATTAAACTTGGTAAGAAGTTGTGATGATGTATTGTACTAGCAGTGTGCTACGCCGCAGGTGTGTGTGCATTTGTGACCACTGGCATTTTACAGATGGAAAAAACACTTCGGCAAAGTATTTTTTTTTGATGAGTCCAATATGAAAAACCTTGGTGCTTGATGAGGTTCTCAGTGGTTTTCAGGATCAGACCCACGGAGAGGTTTATGGATGGATTGTTTTTATGAAAACCACTTTTTCCAGAAATAAATTGCAATTCCTGTGGTTAAGATGCATTTCCCCAATGTCTGCGCTGAAGCCTCCTCAAATGACAGCATCGTGTTCACTACCCTAACAGAAGCAACATAATACTTTTTAGTACAAGCAGTTGTCCGTTTGAGACTGTCCAACAGTTTGTAAGACAATTATCCAGCTGCTTTTAAGAGGGTTATTTTCTGAGCCCAGCCCCCCTTTCTAGGAAGCTCTGAGCACATTTCTCCTCTTGGCATTAGGTGTATCACCACTTCTCTTTGAGCCAGACCTGAAAACAAAAATAGCTTACCTTAGTCAACACTTATTAAGCCTCATTAGTCTTATCAAGCATGCTGGTTTTCATATTTCATTCAAGTAGACGCATTTATGTCAAACATTTGTAGAGACATTTTTTGTTATATCTTTTTTTGCCTACATCCAGCAGTTACAGCTAGCCAAAGCCAGCTGGCAAGTGCAGCTCATGGTCCTTTGATTTAGGTAATTTTTCTATGATCAAGTGGTTGTTGGGAGGAGTACCCAAAAAATTTGTAAGCCAAAGAGCCATCACACAGAAAAAAAAAAATTAAGCGAAAGAAATACGACATGACAGTTTTCGTAAAATTGTGACTTTGTAACAAAATCATGCAAGTGATTCCTGTGAAAAGGTCTAACTATTCTTTTTCTTCTTCCACAGATGTAAACTATGTTCTTTTCTTGCATGGGATATTGCATTTATTGTACCCAAACAGAATGACAAAGCAACAGTCATAGTACTCTGTGATGTGGTTATTCAGTCTTGGGTACCAACTCTTTGCTTATATATTTCCTGTGGAAAGACCTAACTTGTAGTTTCTAGGACTGAAGGCCAAGAGTGTAAGGAAAAATTATAAGAAAAAACCCCAAAATTCTGGTCAACATTGTAAGTTGTATATCTTTGGATAAGACTAGCAAATTTTATACATTTATTGCTACCTTATACTGTTATAAATGAGATAAAATTCTGAAATGTAGAGAACACTTTACCATGAAACAGGTAAGCTTTCAGATCAGAACATATTTTATTTTTGTAAACCTCCCCCAACAAATCTTCAAGAATAACTCTTCTATCATTAATCTATTTTTCAACATGGCATTGATTTTACTAAGGTTGCATATATATATTAAGACCGCCAAATAAAGAGAATTCTGCAATCAATCTTAGTCCTAATGGAATCATAATAGGAACAGGAAAAGGGATGGGAATGGCTAAAACTGCCTGGTTACATTTCTTAGTAAAAATGTTTAGGAAAGCATTTCAACACATGAAGTTAAGTGGGTACTTACCATTTTCCTAACCTGCCAACTAAGCTCTGCGAGTGTCTGGAAGACTAGTATTTTCTGACACTCGTATGGACCAAAAAAGACTTAACATCGCTTTTTTGGTGTTCGCTTACGAGAACAACTAAACAATTTCCCTTTGAATGTATATTAAACTGTAGATTTAAAAACTCTTTCAGTACCTTCCCACAGGGTGAAAGTTCAACTAGAGTAATGCTATGTTAAAGACTCAGCTTACATCATTTACTCATTAGCGGACTGTCTTGCCAAGATTAAAACAGAGAGTGGAATGCTGTTCCACAGGTCAGGTTGACACCTAACCTCTTTAACTTTTATTCTAGTTTTACAAAGCATTTTCCTTTCTCTCCCCACTTAAAGTGGTTAGGAACTGCTCAGAATAAAAATATCAAGACATAAACTCCAGCACTGATAAAAGAACAGGCATGTTTTAAAAAAATACTTCATACAGGAATCGAACGTTCTTGAGGAAAAGTCATTATTTTTCTAAGAAGGAATTTATATGAAATATGAGCATTTTATTTAATTAAAATTTCTTCAAGCAGGAAATGTCAATGATATTGCTCTTGTATATGTAGGCATTTCAGGAAAAAGAATTTAAAGCTCTTTATCTCTGCATTATTTATATAACCTTAGAGTATCTTTTTTTTTACAGTATCTTTTTATATCTAGAATAGTTTTATTTTATACCATTAAAATGTTTTGTATTACTTGTGTTTTGTTGATATTGACAAAAACCAAAATGAAGGAAAAATAATTTGATCTTAATTCCACATTGTTGCTGATACTCAGTTTCTGCTTTTTCTTGTGTAACACCTAATGTGCTTCTACAGAGTGCTTTTCCTCCAAGTGTGGTTTAAAGTGGCAGAAGGCATGTTATGATTTTAAGAATAATGTCTTTTCCAAGAAGAAGTAACACTTCTTTCAATACAGATACGAACAGAAAAAAAAAAAAAAAAGAAAAAAATAAGTAAGTAAGGCAATGTAAGACTTCAGAAAGGAACTGGCAGAAGCCATGCTTCTGTTAAAGCTACTGAAAGCACCCTGCCTGGTCACTTTAATAAGCTTATTGTGTTCAGGTTTGGGCTCCCCGGTACCAGAAAGACAACGGCAGACAGGAGGCTGTCCAGTGGAGGCCATCAAGGTGGTCAGGGGTCTGCAGCATATGACACCCAAGGGGAAGCCGGAGAAGAGAAGGCTATGGGGGATCTTCTTGCAGTCTCCCCCTTCCTGATGGGAGGATTTAGAGAAGACAGAGCCTGACTTTTCTTGAGGGCATGCAGCAAAAAGACAAAGGATGATAATCACAATTTATCACAAGGGAATTTCTGACTAGATATAAGGATTTTTAAATTATTATTATTTTTTTTACCATGAGGGTACTTAGACACTGGAACAGGGACCCAGACAGTTGTGGAATCCTAACCTTGGAGATATTCAAGCTTAACTGGACATGGCCCTGAAAAAACTGTTACAGTTGACCCTGCCTTGAGCACAAGGGTGGGCCAGATGGACTCCAGAGATCCCTGCCAACTTAATTTATTCTGTAATTCTATGATTATTTTTTAAATAAACCCTAAGAAACACTTTGAAAGGAGCATTCATTAGGGTGGAACAGTTGGAGAAGTACATTGACGTGCTTACCTTATAATAATTAGCAAATTAATTTTCTTTATGGAGCATATGCAAAATAAATAAAATTCAGAGCATTTAATACTTGTAGTACTGATAGTATTAATACTAGAGACTACAGAGACTCACAGTTTGATTACTGGAAACTTAATGATTTAACTGGGTGCTTATGAAGGATATAAACCCCACAAGTATTTCATAGAGCATTTCAGGGTAGGCACATTCTTTAAAGTGAACCTGTCATGCCTTAAATACGTACAATATAGAGAT
>VXBO01002510.1:11186-38017 GCA_013400135.1 Rhinoptilus africanus | reverse complement strand
TGCGGCAGCTCTGAGGGGGGATAGGTGCGTCCTCGGTCAGGGCTGGCAGCCTCAAATGTTCTAACAGACAGCTGAAGAGTGCCCGCCCTCCCGTCGGTTTTATGGCTTTAATGCACCGAGGCAAACGAAGCATCCTAAATAGGCAGACCGCTCCTAACGCAGCAGCGCAAGCCCCGTGAGGCAGGGCTGAGGCAGCATAGCACATACCGACATTTCCCTGTGATAAACCTGCTTTGGTCCCTTCTTCCCTCGTCCCTGGTTGTGCAGGAATCGTCAGACTTTGATGACGGTGTTTTCTCCCACGTATTAACATTTAGGCGCGCTCGCAGGCTCGCTGAGGAGAGACCCTGGAGAGTTACACTCCATAGAACCATAGAATGTGTTGGGTTGGAAGGGACCTTTAAAGGCCATCTAGAAGATGTCTCCCTGCAGGGACATCTTCAACTAGATCAGGTCTCTCAGANCAGCCTGTCCTCACAGCAGAGGGGCTCCAGCCTTCGGATCATCTCCTCTGGACCTGTTCCAACAGATCTTCACAAACGAAAGTTTAATTATTTTATTTTATTTTTTGTGTGTGTGTGCGTGTGTATTGTTGGACTCGATGATCTCAAAGGTCCTTTCCAACCGCAAAGATTCTATGATTCTGTGATTTATATTTTATTCCATATTTTTTTTCCTCTACTTCCTGAACATTGGGAGGGAATAAACGTAGGCAAACCAAAAAAAAAAATACTGTTCCCCTCTCAATAATTACTTGTCTGGTGTTTACATTCTGCCAACCTACTGAATCTCTAATTATTGCTAGTCTTGGAGAAGAACGAGGAGAACAAACAGAATTTGTGACATTAAAAATATCGCCATTGATTTATAAAACCATCCATTAAAAAAAAACAGGCAGGAGAGTACACTCTCAATTTGTAATTGCTTTGGTGCAATTTCCAGTGCTATCATTTTATACCTTCTATTTTTACTTCAGTTTCTTCCTTATTTTGTTTCTTCAAGAACAAAAAACTGTCTATTTGGTGGCATCGTCAAACTCCCGCAAAGATAATTATGTAGAGATAAAAGCCAGATCTTTTTATCCGATCTGAGAAAACATGGAAGTTAATGATACCTATTACCATTCCTGTTTAAATTGCACTTTAAGTAATCGTAAGACTCTGTATAGAAGTTCCTGTTGTTCTTTTTATGAATGCCCATGCTCAAGTGGACTCATAGTTTCAACATTAGCATAGCTTGTGAATTTGTATTTCTGTATAAGAAACGCATGACAGCGAGCAAGCAAATGCAGACCCACAGCACAGGCTGTGCTTTTCAGCCTGTTTTGCAAGGTATTCCATATGCACTCAACTATAATGGCTATGCAAACACAGCCGGTATCACTTTAGAAAAACATCTCCAGTGATATGTTTGTAGTTACGTATTGAATTCTATTATGTAATTTTTAAAGCTGTGCGTTTTCCTGGTATCAGAACTAAAGAGCAGTTAAAATGGCTGACGTTTATAAGAGCCAGACAAACTGTTTAAATAATGCTAAAAGAATTATTGCAGGTGGTTATCTCTATTTGTAGTTGATAAAGCTACCTACAATAACATCCAGCAGAGCAGTATCTGCTTGTGGGCTTGTGACATGTTCATGTTTCTTGGAAGGTAAGAGCTTAACCCTTTATGAAGAGATCAGACTGAATACCTGACACTGTGTATCATCACTCAATTTACAACTAAGACAAGTAATTTTTTTAAAATAGGCTTATTTTCTACCTTTATGAAAATCACAGACTATTTGGCTTTTTATGTTAATACTTTCCAAAATACATTAAAAAAATGAGATATTAACTCTTAAACTTGTGGGTTTTTCCTCTATTGAACAAAACCTGTCCTACTGTTGTTATTATTAGTGAAGGTTTTGTCTTGCTTATTGAGAGAGGAGGTTGTTTAGAAGAAAAATACATTTTTCTTATATTGAGAAATAAAAAATAGATTAGTCTGTTTTCTTTTTGTTAATATTTCCTTATTTATTTTCAAATTTTTGTATATTGACATGTTCATACAATTTTGGAATTGAAACTTTAAAGGCAACTTTTGAAGCAATGTTTTATTTACTGCTGTACAAGACATATTTTGAATTATTTGAAACATAATTGAAGTATAAAGCAGATATGTGTAACTTAACACTGATGTACTTTTGAAGTCCATAAGGCAGTGTTTCTCAGGTTTTTTAGGGGACAATACGCTTCGATCATTTAAGAAGGCTTTATAATGGAGGAGAGATGTTCTGAGCTTCTTACATGTCCAAAGGACCTCTGAGGTTAGAGGACTTGCCCTAAAGAAATACAGTATGGTCATGCTGAGATTATTAGGAAAACATAGCAAAAACATGTTTCCTGAAATTGACATTTCAGGTTAAATTCTGTATTTTTTCATATGTGTAATAGACATTAAAACACTCATTTACTAGATGGTAGGCTCTGTTTTGGAGGAATCCCATAGGGGATATTATGCTTACTAGAGTCTCTAGTAAAGAAATTGAATTTCTCTCACATTGTAGAAACAGGAATTAGCATGCAGACCAAAAATTCCAAAAATTCTTTGTAGATCTGTGGTCTAGTTTCTGTTTACATTAGGCTTTCTATAGGATCTATCACAATTACATGTCTTTAGCAAAGACTTGATCCCACCTCAAACAGGTGGCTTTACCAGGTATAAGGTTAAGATAAGTGTTTGATTTGCATCACACCGTTGAGAGCAATTACAGAAGTTGTGCTTTTTTTGAGCACCCACCACCAGTAGATCTGAACAGGTGATGTTAAGGTAAACATTACTTTTTCTGAATGAACTTTGTCTTTCGGTCTTTTCTCTCTCTTCATTTGCATACCTAGGCAGTGTCTTAACTGGGATACTCAGCCTAACATTGCAGACATTCAAAACTCTACTCCTTTCGACCAACCTGTCAAGCAGATCAAACTCCAGGCTTTCAAGCTGAGCTGCTAAAACAAGAACACATACTTAATGGTCAAGTGAAAAGTTGATTTCATAATTTGAATCGCTTGCGTTGGCAGAGGCAAGGATAAAAAACAAAATTTGATAGCTAAGAATCAAACTGCATAAACATTATGCTTCCCAACTACCATGACAGTAATAGCAAGTGCCCTGGAGACC
The DNA here is from genome assembly GCA_013400135.1 of Rhinoptilus africanus. Lineage (NCBI taxonomy): Eukaryota > Metazoa > Chordata > Aves > Charadriiformes > Glareolidae > Rhinoptilus > Rhinoptilus africanus. Next base: position 34,858 of record VXBO01002510.1, on the reverse strand, counting down.
TCAGCCTCTCCCAGCCTTTCTTCATTCTGAAATCAGATTCATTAAGTGCATGGCTGGAGGCAGGAAATCATACTGACGTCCGTGTACAGCATCAGGGTTGGAGCTTATCCCAACTCTGCTGCTTGAGCTAGTGGAATAATTAATTCCTTCTTCTTCCCTCGCTTCTCAACAGTCCCTGATCACATCTCACTCATCTCTGCTAATTGTTTTCCAAATCAACAGTCACAGTGTTCCCGCAACTCTGCTCAGCTAATCAAAACGTCCTTCCAAATTCATGTCACTGTATGACTTTCATCAGTTGTTTCCTCTTTAACTTTATCAAGTAAGGTCATAGCCCACACAATTAAATACGTCGAAACAGTAAGAAACTGGGTTCAGAGTCTTGTACTGGAAAACATTTTCAAACCTTGATTACCGCGTGCTCCCAGTCGTATCAGCAATAAGGAAAGAAATTCACTTCGTAACTTTGTGCAGGTTGAGCTGCTGGGAGCACAAGTGTCTGCTGCACCTTTGACATCTCACGCAGATGCAACACATTGCCTGCGATAAGATGCCCATGGCGCTAACTCTGCTGTAGCTGGTGGGGAGAGGCCTCTTGTCTTTACCTTGTCAATACATAGCCCTGGTGTTACAGAGCTGTCATGGGTGCTTAGGACCCAGACATCTGGTAATCGTGGTAAGTACCTACTTTAGAAGCATAGTGGCGTCCTTAATGACTCGCATTTGGGTTTTGTTTCATGAAGTATGATACATACAGTCAAAGCCTTTAAATGTTAAAATAGATGGATTATGTTCATGCAATAACCATCCCAATTACCATTTCAAAATGCTATTACATGGAATGAAAAAGGAACATCAGTATACACTGCAGACCATCTTGGTACAGTCCCTATCTACGCCTTTTTCCCAAACCGCCTTTGGTAGGATCTTTACTGAGAAGTATGGATCAGTTACTCCAGGAGTAACTGAGGGAGTGCTGGCTTTGTTATCTTGGGCAGATTCATCTTAGATGTGTGGCTGCCCCACCAGCAGAGGTCTGCAGTGCAGAAGAACATAGAATCATAGAACAGTTTGGGTTGGAAGGGACCTTTAAAGGTCATCTAGTCCATCGTCGCCTGCTATGAGCAGGGACATCTTCAACTAGATCAGGTTGCTCAGAGCCCCGTCCAACCCAACCTTGAATGTCTCCAGGGACGAGACATTTACCACCTATCAGTGGGAGGTTTCATCTTCATCTGTGATGAAACTGTTTCTTGTAAAGGCGCTGCAGAGAAATGGTGCAGACGTGCATTGAGGCAGATGTTTTGTTGCTTATCGTAGAAACAAATATATAAAATGTCTTCCATCTTCCATTGTCTTAATCAGCTTCATTGTTATACAAAGGTATGATCGAATGGCGTTGTGCAGTGCAGGGTAAGGACACTGGGGCAGCCTGCAGGCAGGTTCTCGTAGGTAGCAGGAGCAGTAAGGCAGTGGTAGCCCAGCAGTCCGCCTGGACTTTCACATCCTATGTGCCAGCAGGGTAATTCGTCCAAACAGAGTGCTATACTTAGGCAGCAACTTCTTCCCGTGTTCAGATTTCAGTGCATATCTTTCTTGCACATGAAGGTATTTCACATTGCTATCGCATTCCGTGAATCTCTTCAGCAACTGGCATCTAAGCGTGGATACACTTTATACTACTGTACCTCAAAAAAGCAAAAATGGCAGGCATCAGTTTACTGTATCTCAACACATGTAGTTTTGCTATGATTTTAAATATGTTTAAAGATGAAATTATATTGCATAACTGCTCTGTAATATATTCACTGTACTGATGCCGCAGCTGTGTATATACCAAGATTGTTAAATTAATCAATACTGAAATAGCATCTTTCAGGGCTGATTATCTTTGCTAATTGTTTTTATTTGAAGAAATCCAGGGAAATTGCTGAAGGACAGGAACAGACCCCTGTACAGCAGACTTTTATATAGCATAGAGAAATAGTTGCATGTATTTGAAAGAAATATTGACTTGGTTTGTGTTTTTATGAAATCAGCGGGATTTGCATATCTCTCTTATCGGCAACAAAATTTCCCATGGGTCCAGGGAGAATTTTTCAGCAGCAATAGGATGTTTGAGCAGGGCAGGACTGAGGAATGGCGTGCTGGCCTCCCAGCCATCCAATTATACAGAAGGATAAATCGCCTTTTAATTGGAGACTATGTAGTCTGAATTATTTTTCTGCCACATCTCCTCAAAATACAGCTGTATGAGGAGTTAAGGATGTGATAGCTTCTTAGCAGCCTCTGGGACCTGTATTCTCCCACCTGAATGACCGAGCTTTAAATAATGATGAATTCGTTACTAGCGTTTATATTGTTCAGGCAACCTATTTTCCTGCAGTAAGAAGCCAGCTAGGTTGTCTCAATGGTCATACAGAGGCCACCTCCCTAAAAATTACGCCGTTCTCTGACTCGTTCTAGGTCTCACAGTTCAGGCTAATCATTGACAGGGCTTTTACGATCACAAGGTTTTAGTGAAGCTCTGATAAGACACTCCAGCAGTTCATAGCAAATGAAGACGGTGTGCACAGCGGGGACTCCAGCAAATGAATGGATTTTTTTCACTGTCAGTGAAAGAAATCTGACTTTTAACATTGGCGCTATAAACCAGCATAATGTGTGGCTGCCGACTGGAGAGATTTGTTGCTTTTTGGATGTTAGTTTTCATGAGGATAGTTACTGGGCTTGCTGGAGAAGGAAGATCTGTGTGGAAAAAGGACCCCAACTTCAGCCCTGTGAGTGAAACACAGATGTTTTTGTATGACACGTTCCCCAAAGAGTTTCTCTGGGGTGTAGGGATGGGGGCTTTCCAGGTGGAAGGCAGCTGGAGGAAGGATGGGGAAGGCTCCTCCATCTGGGACCACTTCGTCCACTCAGAGTTCAGGGATGCTGACAGCACAGATGCCTTCAGTGACAGTTACACCTTGATGGACAAAGATCTGTCTGCTCTGGAGTTTTTGGGAGTTACTTTTTACCAGTTTTCAATTTCGTGGTCAAGGCTTTTTCCCACTGGAGTGGTAGCAGCTCCCAATGCAAAAGGACTCCAGTATTATAACACCCTTATTGACTCTCTACTCTACAGAAATATTGCCCCTGTGGTCACGCTGTACCACTGGGACCTGCCCTTGACGCTGCAAGAAAAATACGGGGGATGGAAAAACGAATCAGTAATTGATATCTTCAATGACTATGCCACCTTTTGCTTCCAGACCTTTGGGAATCGTGTTAAGTATTGGATTACAATCCACAATCCATATTTAGTTGCTTGGCATGGGTATGGCACAGGTATTCATGCTCCTGGAGAGAGAGGGAAAATAACAACCGTCTACTCTGTAGGACACAATCTGATCAAGGTACGGTATAGTAAGATTTTACTCTGATCTTGCACCACCACGAGAAATGATGGGAGCAATCAATCTGTAATCAATGTTTAAAAAAAACATGAAGGAATGTGAAAACGCCAAGAGATAACCCTCAGCTAAGGCAGTCTTTTTTTTAATCCTCATATTGATTTTATTGTTGTTGTCACAACAGTTGACTGAGCAATTACTTGTTTTAAAGTTCTTGTTTATTATTTTATTTAAATTTGATTTTGCCTACAAAATCTGGCTACTAAAGAGCATTATTGTCCTTCATTATTTTCATTTAGTTATCAGCTGTTTTCTACAGAGTTACAAACCCAAAAGGCCTGATCCCATAATCAATAGCTTTAACAGCTGCAGTACTGGGTCCTAAGTTCATGGTATTCTTTCTATGGGAAGGCCAGAAAGAGAAGTCTGAAGGGGTCATATTTTTTAAGGAAAAAGTGCAGATGTTGTTCCTGGTATTCTCAACAGCCTTACAGAGATTACAGCATCTCCTCTGATAGATCATTAATTTAATTCTACAGAGTAGCTAGTTCTTATGCATAGGAGCTTATATTCTTATTTTCTCTTGCTATAACTGAAACCAATTTCCAATAACAGCAGTTTAAGATAAGCATTAACAGTATCAGTACAGCATTTTTTTTCATCTGTAGCCCTCAAAGTAGTTTACAGAGCAGGTCACTATCCTTTCTCTGTTTGATAGAGCAGCTAGTGTAATTCCCCCTGCTCACACGATTCCTAGCTGTCACAAAGAGAATTTTTCTAGTACCTACCATACATTATAAATGCAATTAACAAATAAATCAGAATGTATGTATCCTAAAGAATGCAGTGGGAAAAAATTAATTGCCAGAGTAGTTAAAAATATTCTGCAACAAACCGTTTGTATTTCTTATTTTTGCTTCTGGGCTTGAACTTGCAGAACCTCGTTTTTCAGGAAATTCACACTGCAGTCAATAGAAGTTTTATAAATAGAAAAGTCATCGAGCATCCTGAGTTACTAACGGATGTCAGACTTAGCACAAGAATGATTTAACTATAGATATTTGTGAAGCATCTCAAAGAGAACTGATGCTCAACCATTCTTTTTATTTTCAAGTGCTACATAAAGTAATACATGTTAAAGATACAACGTAAGTTTGCAGCATTGCTTGCCTGCATTTCTGAGTGGCACAATCAAATCTGGGGTACCAACTAGGCAGGCTCTGCATTTTCCCACTCTGTAAAATCCATGTGAGCAGCACACAGCACATAAGGCGCAATGACTCTGCTGAAGAGTTGCAGGAAGCCAAGCACAGCTGAGTCTGATATACAAATTACTGACCAAATTCCTTGGTCAATACTAATTAAGTCTCAGACCTCATCTAATAGTTCATTCTAGCTTTAAAGTCTGTGAATCTGAGTATAAAATCAGTCACTTCAGTGAAAGAGTTAATGAGACTTTCAGCAACACACAATCCATTAACTAGTTTTATATTATTTTGGGGTTGAAATTATTTTCATGTTGTATCGTTCTTACAGCCCCATGAATGTTACCTAATGTATTAGCAGTTCTCTCCTGTGGTGCTGTAAAATTTCTGAAGGCTCTAGGTCTTCATGAAGAATCACAAATTAGTGGTAATGTATTTGAGGAACTGGAGTTTGATGTGTGAGATTGGAGGTAGAATGCAAGCTCTTGAGGTACCAGTTGACATGAGTCAACTCTTCTTATATATATGTGTGTATATATATATAATTTTTTCTTTTTCTTAATAAAATGTAATTAAAGCCAATAATTCCACAGAAGCCATAGGTAGTATTATATCTTTCAAGCCAATTAGCCAGAATCTTTATCAAAGATTTCTGTGGGCATCTAAATGTTCATTTTTTTTAGTACTGTTGACAACACTGTATTAATATAATGTATTGATGCACAATCAGGATTGAAATTGTGTGAAATGTCTGTCTTTTGAGGGGCGGGGAATGTTAGAAGAATCTCTCTTTAAAGAGATTTCACATGGCTTTTTATTTCAGGACTGGCATATGCAAATCTGTTTCACCGATATTGCGTTATTGCTACCTTCTAATTTACCACTGCAAACCAAAAATGTCCTCCCCAAAATAAAAAAAACACCAACAAAACTATCAGGTTTTTGCAGTGTTAGGCAGACCCTGTTAAAGCTGATGAAAAGATTCCCATTTATGTCAGTGGCTTTAGGAAGAGTCACTTTCTTGTCCATGTCAGGGGCGTCATTTTTGGATAGGCTATTGAAAGACAATATTCTCCATATCACCTTACATTACCAGGTCCACCCATGAAATATGCTGATCAGGAAAAACAGGTCTGTAATGTTCAAAAGAAACTAATCTGGCCACCACGCTGTTACGTTGCAAATTGCTGAGTAATCATTCTCAATCGGTTTTGTAGTACCTTTGGATAAAGTAAATGAGGCTCTCATGAGCAGCCTTACTTGCAGTTTCGTTTACCTGTGCACTGCTGCAGTTGCGGTGTTGTGAGAGCTAGTCACCATTTATATAAAGGAGTGCTTTTACGTGATACATCAATCATAAACTGAAGCTAAGCTCCACAGAATCACAAAAACAATACAACAAACCATAAACCCCTCCTTTTTTGGACTTTGGATTATTTTATTGTAAGAACAGTTTCCAAGTTGCTGGAGATTTTTGCGTCTCTAGAAGAGGGCTGACGAAATTTCTCTTCATTTTAAACTACCGATTTTAGTAGACTAAAGAAATCCAACATCTGAAAATTCAAATAACTGACTGGCAGAAGCAAAAAGTCCACGCCTTTTAGAACTGATTAAAAAATTATCTGCTTCCATGAATGAATTTAGGTAGGTAATTAGGTAGCTAATTGTCTTATTAAGGCTTTTCAACAGAAGTAGTATTATTCTGTCTTCATCAAGCCCCAGAGCCCCATGGTGTTGGCCAGCACAAGGCATTGCCGGTGCTGTATCGCTTAATACATGTGCTTTCCTTCTGTGCCTTGCATTCTTTTAAGGGAATGCCCCAGATACATCTACTCAAGAGACAATTCTGCCTTTAACATGGGTCTTGCTGTTCAAGACCCATAAAGAGGGCTGGTGACTGCGGCAGCGAAGGCTGCTGAGCAGGGTGCTCAGGAGACACACATGGGGAAAATAATCCACACAAGAAGAACTCAAAATTTCAATTAAAAAAATGTGTTCGCATGTATGCTTTTCATACACAGAGGGTAATAATTGCTACTGATCATTTTAAAGGACCTGCCACTACTTCCATGCAAATTAATAGGAAATTTGAAGTTTGATGCTTATGAATTATAAATTGCTAAGGGGTTCGCTTAGGTAAATCTCTATTCAATTTTATGATCATTACCACTAACACGAGGAGCATGCAGAACCCTACACCAGATGGAGAGTGGCCGTCAAAAGTGTATCTCCTTTCTTCATTAAAGGAGACTGTACTCCACAGAAGCAACATCGGAAAACAATTAATGATAACATGTGGAGCAGCTGTCATACTGAGGCAGAGGAGAAAAAAACTGCACACAGAAAAGTTAGATGGATTTCTTTGATTTAACAGGGAATAAATCTGACAAGAAGCAAGAAAACATAAAGCAGATGAATCATTGTGGCTGAAGCTAAATGAGATGTATACCCGATATGTTATTACCATTTTCTCTGGATCTAGTTATTTTCTTTTATACTTAAATTAAGGTTTGCAAAGATCACAAACTGCAGACCAAGCTATCTTTTCGTGCCCTGTATCAGTGCCCTCCAGGCAGTTTTGCCTTTGCTATGTAACAGGCAGAAAGGGGATTTTTTTTTTTTTTCCTGTTAAAGATCATTCACACTCCTTTCCATCTGTCAGAAAAGCCCAGGAGAAAACTGCCAGAATAAGATCTCCCTAAAAATTTTCTTCCTGGACACACCTTCATACCACATATTGCAAAAAGGCAATAAATTGCCTTTCAGACATGGTGTCTCCATTCAGATCCGTCACAGATCAGGTTCATCTCTGTGCCCAGCTCTTCGGTAGCTCTCAGTGTGCCAGGATCTCTGCATGGACACTGCTGTCTTTGCGGTCTTGGGATGAGCGTGTCCCAGAGAAGTCCCATAATTCATTCTCCTCAAAAACAAATTTCTGCAGAATGAATGAAGAATAATTCTTATCTCTATATCCAAAGAGACCCTTTCTTCCTCCAAAGAGGTCTCCTTTCCTCAGGATTTAGAAAGATGAAGCTACACCAGTGATGATGTAAAATTCAGCACTGATTCGCACTTTCTTTGTATGATTCGTTGTTTTCGGGTTAGCTTTCTTGCGCTTCTTGGAAATCATCAGGAAAAAATACAATCCAAATGCAAGATGGTTAGCATACAATCAATTTGTTAGTAAAGCCTCCCTCCTTCAAACCACCCTCTTAGAAATTTAGTTGCCTACTTCTCAAGAGCCCTTTTTTTCCTTCACAAGGATTGAGCTTCAGAGTCAGTTTGCACAATGAGGGCTTTAGCTCTACTGACTACATGGCGTCTTTACCACAGACCAAAAGGGCCTTGAATTGAAACATGCTCTCCAAATCAGCCACACACACCTGCCCTTTGTCTAAAGTGATCTTTAACACCATCATCATCAGAAGTCTGTTCTGGCTCTCCGTGGTTGAAAAGCCAAACAGTCAAACACAAAACCAAAATAATTTTATTAGCGATTTTTACATTTGTGTTTTCCTAAATGTTCTTGCTCTCCAGCATGCTAAAATAACTCCGTATACCCCTGACATTGTTTTGTGTGCTTATTGCTGAGACTTTCAAGGAAAATTGCTTGACTTTAACATATCTTAAGAATTTGAAAGTATTGGTTTTTTGACAGTAAACTCTTTTTGTATGTACGTGATAAATCATAAGATCAGAGGTTAAGGAGTATGAGAATATTTCCAGAAGAGAAGAGAACAATACCATTGTCTTGATTTTATTAAATTGACTTATCTTATCTAGCCTTTTACAGGGTTAATACTAACTAACTTAGCGCACTCTGTGACTTTCAAGTCTATGGAATAATTTCTATATTAATACCAGGAAAATATGCTGAAATGAATGTGTCATATGTATCCAGAATAAATACACAATATTGATCCTGCTTTCACTGTGTACTTAGCCTTGACATTTGTCCTTGATCTAACAAGGAAAGTGAAAGATTAGGGATTAAACTCTAACTGAAAAAAAGATTAGTCAAGATTTACTCAAAATAGCCAAACTGATGTATGATAGAGCTTTTAAATTGATGTCTGTTTCATATGTGGTCTTATAAAACAAATTATATTAGTCAGTTGGATCCATCAACAACAGTTTGCACTTAGTGAACACCTTCCATCTGAGAATCTTAAGCTGCTTTACAGATAATTACCAATTCAAACCAGATTTATAGGTAATCAAATGCTATTGTTTCTACTACCTCTGTAAAAACCCTCCCAATTCTCTACTGTATACAATATTTTTAACAGTAACTTTACTTTTTTCTAATCAACCTCTTGAAGGTGTGTACGACTGCGATGAGTTGTCTGTGATTGTCTTTTACCTGTCAGTATTTCATTCAAATTAGTTGGGGTTTTTTGGCAAAGCCGTTTTTCTCTGCTTCACCTAGCAATGTGGGATTGCTGAGGTTACCTGGTGCCGTTGTCATGCTACTCGCCCTGTGCATAATACAGCTCAGCAGGGTTTTTCTTGTTGAGCCGACACAACCATATACCTTTCATTAAACAGTGGTGTTAGTAGCCTGTGTCTGGGGAAAAAAAATATACTAACCAGGTGAGTGGTATCACCAGAGGCAGAGAACAAAGCAAGCCCCAGCACCCACCCCAGGCTAGACCTTCGGGAGAGGACAGTGAGGGTAACTGAGGGGATGCCACCGGCCACTTACATTTTCTGATGAGACTGGTAAGAAATCCGTTTTATAATATTTTAACTGTATCTTGCAGTTTGCCTCATGAGTAGAATTTTGCTGACTTCCCTTTTCAGCTACAGAACCTGCATTTCAAAGGTTAATGTTACTTTATCAGTATTTTCAAAGACAGACCTTGAACAAATGTTACGAGCGTGACCTTAGAAACCATAAACAACTGACACATAAAATTTCACAAACTGTAATTCTTCGGTGCTCCCTAGCTTAACCAAATACCTACCTGACATCAGGTCTTTTGTTTTTTTAAACTGTCAAGGCTGTGTGTTTCTAGATAAATTAACTGAAATTATTGGCAAAGGTAAGCAATGCTGTTTGGCTTGGTAAATGATGGCAGTCTAACTCGGCACTCCGAGTGTTTCACAATGCTTCTCAATGTTTTTTCTGGGTGCAAACAGTTATTTTCTTTCCAGAGTATAAAGCCACACTTCGGGAATAAGGTAAACCCTGAGTTACTTGACAACTCCTCAGCTGTGAGAGTTCAGCTCCCCTCCCCTGTGCCAGGTCCTCTGGCATGACTCCCGCTGCAATCCAGAGTCTCTCTTCTCTGACATCCCAACTCTCCCCGTTTCCTATGGGACTCTGACAATGCTAGTGGATCCGCAGTCTCCCATGTGTTCCTTATTTTTTGTGTAAATTTTGACTGCTGTATTTGCTTATTTAAGTAATTAACAACATGACACTTGAAGGCAATTCTGGTGTGTGACAATGTTACACTTTCTAAAACATGATGATAATTAAAAAAATGGAATTAAATTGTGATGCAAGATATGCTTTCACTGTCACTAACACAAATAGCAAAACTTCGGTCTGTTCTAGGGCAGACAATGTTTGGCCAATTATGAGTACTAAAACATGCCATACCCAATAGATCTTACGAGATACTGCTGCCAAATTTCCTTTTAAGACCAAACTGTTGTTACTCTCTACTTAACATGAATAAGCTGCATTCTGTCCTGTTGTACGTACTGTCAGAAAAGTTGCTATTACAGCAGCTTCAAAAAAGAAGTGAACTAAAATGCTGGATCAAAATTCTCACACAGAACTGTAAAACTTGACATTTGGGTTCAAACTTTGTAGCTGGGTCCTTTCTCCAAGGTCTTACATTTAGGAACTGTGCAGATATCAAAAGTTGAACACTTATATGATCAGGCCAAACAAAAGCACATGCAAGTGTATCACAAGAAGAGGGATGGGGTGAAAGTGGTTTGATCAGAGTAAATCCAGGTGACCCCCACAGCACAGAGCAGTGAATAGCACAGAGCCAAGGGAAACATCATTTGAGATGCAGAATTTATGGAACAACTGTAAAGATGGTTTAAAATTTAACTGTACCAGCAGTCACTGCTTTACAAAGAATGACCTAGATGGGACTGGATGGTTCAGATCACATCATTAACAGTTCTTTAGTCCCAATGTGTCCATGCAACAGCTATTCACATCCCTCTGGGGACCTCTCCTGAAATTTAGACCTATATTGAAAGGCAAAAAGCCACAGCCCTAACGTGTCATAAGAACAGCCCACATGAGATACTGAGCATTACCATCATCTTGAAGTACCTTGCAGTATAACAGTAATTGCCCATTAGAACTGTGCAGGGTAATTAGCGTGCCTTAACTGTTTGTTAATATTTCCATCAGATGCAGCTCCCTGCCTATGGAGCTGCTGACGCACACAGAAGTTTATTTCAGAGCTACAATTAAATGCTATTTTTCTCTCATCAGGCGCATGCAAAAGTTTGGCATAACTACAGAGAACGCTTTCAACCATACCAGAAGGGGATGGTGTCCATAGTATTGGGATCCCACTGGATCGAACCTAACAAATCAGAAGATGCTTTGGACATTTCTAAATGTCAGCAGTCTATGGAGAGAGTACTCGGGTGGTTTGCTAAACCCATCCATGGGGACGGCGACTATCCAGAAGAACTGAAAAATGAATTCTTGTTTTTGCCACACTTCACTGAGGATGAGAAAAAATACATAAAGGGAACAGCGGACTTCTTTGCATTTTCCTTTGGTCCAAATAACTTTAAACCTCCAAACACTCTGCCAAAAATGGGACAAAATTTGTCGCTTAATTTGAGGGAAGTACTGAATTGGATTAAACTGGAATACAACAGTCCTCGAATCTTGATTGCAGAGAATGGCTGGTTCACGGACAGCCATGTGAAAACAGATGACACCACTGCCATCTACATGATGAAAAACTTCATTAACAAGGTTTTACAAGGTTTGTACACTAGTGGTTCGATTTTCAAAGAGCTTTTTAAGATGATTTTATATTTAGCTCTGTAATGATTGAATCAGGCTTTTAAAAAGAGATAATGGCAACTAAGTTAATTATTTATACTGCATGAGTACAAGTCATGGATCATGATCTACTGGTGCTAGGTGGTGTACAAACACAGAAAAAAACCATAGTCCCTGTCCCAGAAAGCTAAAGTCCAACGTCTGCATTGGATTTTAAAACTAAGTTAAGTGCACGGCTGTGTCAGAAATTAATGAAAGCAAATCTGTTGGATATCACTTTTCACTGCTGGCAGCCCAACTGTAAAACCTGTGTGCAGTTACACACCTTGACAGCAGGAAAACAAGACAGTGACTTCAGACTGTCATTGCCATGCTGGGGGCCTGCTCCAATGGAAAACGCATGAAGGCAATCAGCAGGAGAAGGGGCAATCCTTCTTCAGGATTACTGCATGCCAAACAGAGATAATATGTTTCAACAACACACTTCCAATCTTGGTATTTGCCCTTCATAAAGCCAGTGTACAGGGGTGCTCTCTGAAGGCAATGAAATACATATATAAATGCTGCTAGCACGTAAAGCCCCTGCCAAACCAGTATTTCTTTTCCCCCTCGCCCAGTTTGTAGGTTCGGCGCTGGGACAGGGATGGTGGCTGGTCCCGAGAGCCATCCTGCCAGCAGGCTGCCCTCTGGCTGGCACACTGCGGTGAGGAGGTGGCTTGGGTCCCTTTACAAAAACCTTTCTAACCCTCAGAAAAGGGGAAACACGAGTAATCGTTTACTCAGACACCAAGTCAGGGAGTACTGCATCACCAAAAAACTTAATTAAGCTTCTAATGAAGATTATCCAGGTATATTTGAAGTTGGTTCAAACTGTAAACTTCACATAGAGCATCTGTGTGATATGTCCTGCCTTTTCCAGATGTTGAGGAGGTTACATGCCAGTATTTGGTCTATGATATTTTCAATACTGCCTTGACATAGCAGGAAAGTCTAGATACAGGCCTGGATTTGGAGGTGTGAAACAGGGAGATTTCTGGACACACGTGTAAGAAAATCCACAGCATGTTCTTTGTTTGAATCCTCTACATCAGACCAGGCTGTAATATCCACCCATAGATTCAAACTTCTGAAATACTTGGTCAATGTTCAACCAATAACTACTTCTCAAGAATTGTCACCTACGTTTTTACATATGCAGACGCTTCAACCTCTGCTTCAAAATACAGGATTACCTCTTAACTCTGCATTTTTTTTTGTGAAGCAAAGTTTAATTTGTCTGATCAGGAATAATATTTGGAACATATTTTTGTATTTTTACTTACAGACAAGTCAGGTATAAATTCACCGTTTGCAGTGAAATCTATTAGGCCACATTAACCTCAAAACACCATTTATATAGGCCAAATTGTGATGGGATGGTGGCTGTTAGGACAGAATGTAACAGGCTATAAGGAGCTATACTCGTGTGTGTGTACAAGCAGAGTGCTGTAAACTGTGCACTTTGTGTCTGTAACTCATGGCACTGTGAGTCATGAAAGTATGTGATGTGTAACGATAGATTACGATAGAAGGGTGCAATTTAGACTGCAGCTCCTGCGTGGCACACGCGCATGCCTGTCAATACTGAAACTATTTGGCAGGAGGACTCCAAGGTTCCCCCTACAGCAGACACAGAAATGCCTTGAGATCTCCTTCCATGATGTCACCTCTGGTGACACAGGCAGCTTAACTAACCCCTGACCTCGTCTTCTTTCAGCCCCTTGCTCCTGCCCCCAGCCATCCCTTTGGGTTTTAGGAGGATTTTCTCATCCCCACTCCAACGCTCCGTGAGGATACTGACTTCTCTTTCTGCCCTCTCCTTTCGCTGTCACTGCAGACACACTCTCACGCTGATCCACAGGATCTCTACCTATCACCCACCTAACTAATAATTCTTCACAAAAGATACATAAAATAGTGCTTTTTTCCCTACCCATTTAAACAGACAAAAATTCTCATCTAGGCACACATGGTCTCAAGTAACACAGCATCTTTTGCTCTGGCAATTAAATTTAGCCCCCATCCATTCAGTATGCTTCTTGGAAAAAAATATTTTTCTCATCCGTCACTTATGCTGTCCCAATACGTCTACTTCCATTTGTTCCACCTTCCTCATCACAGACACGAAGTACTCATCTTTACTTACAAGGCCATTCTGGCCTATCTCTTTATCCTCTATATCATTCTCCAACTCTGCATTTTGCATTTGATATTTTCAGACATTTTTGTACTTTCTCCCATGGTATCCCTAATGTTTAGAAGTTGCTTTTCTTGAAAATACATACCATTTTATTGCTTCATTGCATTCCCTCATCTCCTTACCAGATACTGGCCTTGTCCATCAGCATCTCGTATACTGACATGGCAAGCTCTTGGGCTTTCTGATTTCTGCATCCAGCAGCTAGTAAAGTTCTAAAGTTCTAAAAATTTCTTCATCCTGCTTGACGAAGACGGTACTGCTGGGCACCTTGTTACTCTGCTGCATGAGCACAAGTCCTGTGCCAAACTGCCTCCTGCTGAACTTGCGGCGTGGTGTGACCAAGGCAAAGAAGTTCAGTGGAAATATAAAGTGATGCAAAGTGAAAAGTCCTGAGAAAATAAGGCAAAGCAATGTTGGGTGAGAACAGAGCTTTAAATCAGAATACTTCATCTTTATTCCTTGGCTCACTCTTGGTGGGCTACAGGTAAAATACGGGTGTCCATCTGGCTGTGTCCCAGGCCTCAGTGACCCCACTCGGCTCACTGCTTTGCCCTTGATATTCCAGCCCTTATAAGGTTAACATGAGGACTTATCTGGCATTCTTTCCTAGCTTAAAGCTGGCAAGAGGCAGCTAACATGACTGAGCACGGAGTCTGGACTTTTTCTTCCAGCTGGCACACGCTGCAAGTGGGTAATGAACCTTGTTGTTAGTTGGTGTCCAGCGAGAAGCTGCTTTGGAAGTTCTGCTGGTGAATTGGGTTCCATGCCCGGGAAAGCAGTCACTTTGTCATCTTTCTCATCTATTACATGTAAAAGTTTATATGTATACTCCTTTGCAAGTTGGAGGGACATCAAGATTGCCTGAAGAAACACAGATGTGCTGCACCCATTCTGTGAATAAATCAAGCACTTCAGTCTCTGGGCTGATCAACCCACCTTCTTCTAAAGTCATTACGTGTCCCATAGTGACACAGTTAATTTTTCAAAGTAGAAGCTAAATAGACATTCCTAAATGTTAGAGCTTGCAGAGGTCTTTCTAAAGGTAGAGCAATAAAAGAGAGTTTCAGCTTCATGACAAGTACAAAAACACAGACTAGATCAGCTGTTGCACCCTTAATTTTCACTCATGATTCTCTAATTTTATTGGTATTATATTACTTGAAATCATCAAATACAACTTAAAATCTGGATGTGGCGTAATGGTTCACGCTTGCTCAAAGCAGAAATAAAGCATTCTACAGTAATTTATTAAGGAACCAGTGATGTACCTATTTTTTAATGAATAGGGACTAAGATACATAACACCTGTCACAGTTTTGCAATGAACTACAATGGGCCAATAACCCTATAAGTGTTGAGAAAACCCTCAAGATTTTCATAGTGAATAGACCTTTCTCATAAATATCCCTTATATACGTGGGAGTCCTAAATATAAGACTCATGGATGTTACTTTCTCTTATGCAGCTATTAAATATGACAACATCGATGTGTTTGGTTACACAGCCTGGTCACTCCTCGATGGCTTTGAATGGCAACATGCTTACAGCATCAGGCGTGGATTATTTTATGTAGATTTCAAAAGCGAAAAAAGGGAAAGGATTCCTAAGTCATCTGCACTTTATTATAAACAAATCATACGAGAAAATGGCTTCTTCCCAAAGGAGTCTACCCCAAGCTTGCAAGCTCAGTTCTCCTGTGACTTCTCCTGGGGTATCACCGAGTCCGTTCTTAAGGTAAGTGTGAATTATTGGGAAGGCAGCTGCACGCAAAGCAACCAACAACTTTACTTTGTGAATAAATGACTCTGTACAGCACCTTGCATTCAGGAATCTCAATGCACACTGCAAACAGAAGTTAAGCCTCGCCATAATTGCATAGGTTCAGTTCTATGTACTTCACAGGTTTTTGGGTGAGCTAGTCACGGAGTGACGGGTGCTCCTGCAGGAGCCCTTCCAATTCTGGCCCTCCCTCTGCTTGCATCTCCATACGGCAGATCAGATCAGGAAATTTCAGACCTAGAAGTTGACCCCGACTGATTGTTCCTGGGTTATTTTTCAACCACGAGAGTTTCCCAATCCAGCTCGCAGTGTGGCCATAGGGATGCCTACGACAGCACGATGGAGAGGGTGGTAGAGGGCAGGGACGATGTGGTTACGCTGGTGGCAGCAGAGCAACTCGCAGGCTCAAGGTCTCATCTAAAGCTACTGAACAAGGCAGAAACAGATTTCTAGGCTGAGGCTGCCTCTAAGTGCCACTTGCACAAGTGGGTAACAAGCCATTCTTTAAAAAGACTTATATCACAGGCAAAAATAACCAACACCAGCACATACGGCTTTTACCATCTGAGCTCAATTTGGAAAAAGATCCTTCCAAACTGGTTCCTACAGTATCTATTTCTACTTTAAATGTCATAGGTAAGCTAACCATAACTGGTGAGGCCACATCTGGAGTACTGTGTCCAGTTCTGGGTCATCCAGTTCAAGGATAGAGAGAGTTCAGCGGAGGGCTACAGAGATGATCAAGGGACTGGAGCACCTCCCTGATGAGGAAAGGCTGAGAGACTTCAGCCTGTTCAGTCTGGAGAAGATTGAGAGGGGCTCTCATCAATGCTTATCAATATCTAAAGGGCGAGTGTCAGGAGGATGGGGCCAGACTCTTCTCAGTGATGCCCAGTGACAAGACAAGGGGCAACGAGCACAAACTGGAACACAGGAAATTCAATCTTGACATGAGGAAAAATTCCTTTACCTTAAGGGTGGCAGAGCGCTGGAACAGGCTGCCCAGGGAGGTGGTGGAGTCTCCGTCTCTGGAGACATTCAAAACCCGCCTGGACGCGTTCCTGTGTAACCTGCTCTAAGGTGGCCCTGCTCTGGCAGGGGGTTGGACTAGATGATCTCCAGAGGTCCCTTCCAGCCCCTGCCATTCTCTGATTCTGTATGTATGGCCAGTGCTGGGATACTCTTTTTGTCACCACGTACAGAAAGATATATCAACATAAGCCTCAAAAAAATAACAGCAAAACTCCATAATTTAAGCTACTCACTGACAACCATAGGACAAAAAAACATAAAGCTTCTGTATACTCATCATTCTGAAGAAACTTACAGCATAAAAAAGTGCATTTCCTTTAAAAAATTCAGATTTAATATAAATATTTTGAACATCACTATATTGTATCGCGAATCCTACAAAAAGTCTTTTAAAAAATCAGCCTGTGCTATACAGGATACACCCTGTGCTAGCCTTGTTTACTAGTAGATGATAGTAAAGATACAACTAATATTAAACGCTACCAGCTGTTTGTGTCAGATGTTTGCTTAGGCAGGACTACCAGTAAAACCAGGGAACAGCGTGCCGCAGTTTCACAAGGCTGATCTCAGCAGCAGTGCCAAAATAATCCTTGCCTGCCTCGTACAGCCCCCCCTCCTCACCGCGTGTTCTCACCACCCGCTCTCCGGCCAGCCGCCTGAGAACTGCTCTTTGCCTGACCACAGAGTGAACTCAACCCAGGAGATCAGGGCAAATCCCAGTGTGTAGCTGAACAGAGAGTGCAATTTTAACGTTTTCCATAGACGGAGGAACAGAACGAGTAGGATGACCGCTAGCACAGGCAAAGCCTGTATAGTCGAGGCTGTTATCCTCTTCCCCTTGGAGCATCTAAGCGGGACCTCCTGACATCCAGCACTACTCCTACAGCCAAACACAGGCAGAAATGCAGACTATAAGCAGGGATTTGTTGAATTGAACCCCATTCTAACATACTGTTTTTATTTTCACAGGCAGAATCCATGGCTTCCTCACCGCAGTTCTGCGATTCCAGCCTGTACCTCTGGAACATCACAGGAGACGGGCTCCTGCACAAAGTTAAAGGGGTGAAGCTAAAAACCCGACCGGCACAGTGCACGGATTTTGTCAGTATTAAAAAGCAACTTGACCTCCTGGAAAAAATGAAAGTCACCCATTACAGATTTGCTCTTGACTGGTCGCTAATTTTACCCAATGGAGATTTGTCAGTGGTCAACAGGCAAGTTCTGAGGTATTACAGGTGCGTGATCAGCGAAGTGCTGAAGCTCAATGTTCAGTCCATGGTCACCTTATACTATCCAACTCACGCCTACCTGGGCCTGCCGGCTCCTTTGCTGCAGACAGGAGGATGGCTGAACAAGTCTACCGCCTACGCTTTTCAAGACTATGCAGCTTTATGTTTTCAGGAACTTGGCGATTTGGTTAAACTTTGGATTACAATAAACGAGCCTAACCGGCTAAGCGATGTCTACAATAGGAGCAGCAATGATACATACCAGGCAGCACACAATTTATTAATAGCACATGCCATGGCCTGGAGAATATACGATGAGCAGTACCGGTCCCTGCAGTACGGCAAAGTGTCCCTGTCCCTGCACTCGGACTGGGCTGAGCCAGCCAATCCCTACTTCGAATCTCACTCAAAAGCTGCCAACAGGTTTCTTCAGTTTGAAATAGGCTGGTTTGCCGATCCCATATTTAAAACTGGGGACTATCCAGCTACCATGAGGGAATACATCAGCTTTAAAAACAGAAAAGGCCTCTCGTACTCTTCGTTGCCATCTTTCACAAGTGAGGAAAAGCAGCTCGTCAAAGGTGCAGCTGACTTTTATGCGCTGAATCATTTCACCACCAGATTTGTGATTCACGAACCTCAGAATGGGAGCCAGTATGAATTTGATCGCGACATCCAGTTTCTGCAGGATATCACCCGCCTGAGCTCCCCTTCCCGTTTGGCCGTGGTGCCTTGGGGAGTGCGCAAAGTTCTCAAGTGGGTTAAAAAAACCTACGGTGACATTGATATTTACATCACAGCAAACGGAATAGATGACCAGTCCTTAGACAATGATGAACTTAGAAATTATTACTTGGGAAAATACATACAAGAGGTTTTAAAAGGTGAGTGTGTGATAGATTCAGGTTCCTCCGAGCCATTTCTGTAGCACAGACCCAGGCATTCCTTAAGCAAGCACCTCAGATTTGCCTCAGAGAGAGAACAAGCAGCTCTGGTTGAGATGCAGGAACCAGCCTCCTGAGGGGCCTGATTCTTCAGGCATGCTCAGGGCAGATACAACACAAAGCAATGGCATCAGGCCTTCACCTGAAACACAGCCACAGCTGCTTCCAGTTTAAACCATGCAAGAAGCCAGCTGGGCATGCACGTACAGCAGAGTAGCTCTTCAGAAGTTAGTAGGAGATGGCACTTCAGACCAACAGCTCCCAAGAGATTAGTCTGATTTCTACTCTACAAAGTAAGGCAGGAGCTTCCTTAGTTGCTGCTGAACTAGAGTCATTGGACAGGAAAGCACAACAAGTCCAAGGAGACCTGGAGGGACAAACAGAAGAAATATGGGAGGTCACCAGATTTTTAAGCAGCTGCTGTTGAAGGGAGAGTCAAACTCTAGTTTCTGTTCCACTGCTTGCTTTCTCCAGAAATCAAGTTCTTCACTTCAGGGAAAAATTAAGAGGTAGAGGACAAAAATGTTCAAGGCAATGATCTTCAGCAATGATTTAGTGTATGAGAAATCCTGCAGGGGCCTTACCCTTCCTGTCCCTCTTCCTCCAACCAAACGTTAGAAGGAAAGCAGCAAGCCACAGGATACCAGAAAGGCCTCGGTACCTGAACCACGCAGCCAGAAGGAGAGGTGCGATACATCCCTGCCCTCGCTGCTCCCTATCGGCGAGCGCTACTGACCTCCCGGAGCAGGATGTGGGGCGTCTCAAAGCTCTTCTGAGGCGCCTGTCCCCAAACACAGTCTGCCTATCCTGGTTTCTCCTCTCTAGGAGCTAGCTGCAGAAGAAATGAGACAGGTCTTACTCATGGCTAAGCGTGGCTTCAGATCGCTGTTAGACACCAAGAAACAGAGCATTCTCCCTCCAGTGCTTACTTCGCTCTTTATTACTGAGGGACTAATGAGCATTTGCTGATTTATTTTCTGTGCTAATTTCACATTGCAAACAAAGGAACAGTAAGTTATTAAAGGAAGTAAGTTATTGAAGAAAAAGGCCGTTAAGAGGGCACTCATGATAGTATTCCCATTTTAATTTTCAGGCGGTGTGATGCTTTACAGTACTCACAGATCCCCTCCAATTTACGTCCTTGCTTAATCTGGGTCACATCCCTGACTATTCTGCTTACACACGAATCGGAGAGATGTCTACTCACCAAGGACTGCTATTTATGGTTTAATTTTCACCCAGTGCCTGGGTGCAGCAGTATAACCCAGAGTCATGCCTGCTGCAGGGCTGAGCAGCTGGATTTGGAGCAGGGCAGGAGTTTTCAGGAAGCTCCTCTCATGGCACGGATAAGCAGCTGCTCCCCTCGAGTCACTGCAGCTGGGTTCAGTCAAGAACAGTGTCTGGCTTTTCCCAGCAAAGCAAGATCCCAGATCTAACCCTCCTCAAATCCAGCTTTCACAACGTAGGTCCTGAAAACTTCCAAATTCTAACGTTTTTTTTTTAATTAAAACAGCGATGCATAGTTTCTACTTAATTAAGACAGTGGGAGCCAAGTACTGTTAGAAGCAGTAAGTGTAAGTAAATATTTTATGGTGCAATTACGCTTTTTAAATTGATAGATTAATCATTTGAAATCTGAACTCATTACCAGAAGGTTAGCAGGTCATGCAAGGTTTTATTAACAACATTTCTTTCTTTTTTTTTTCTCCCCTTCACAGCGTACTACATAGATAAAGTCAAGATTAAGGGCTACTATGCATTTAAGCTGACCGAAGAAAAATCTAAGCCCAGATTTGGATTCTTCACTTCGGATTCAAAAGTCAAGCCTTCAATAAAATTTTACAACAACCTGATAAGCAACAACGGCTTTCCTGCTGACTATTCAGCCTGCCATCCCCCCAGCCAAGAGGAGCAGTGTAGCTTCTGCTTGTTTATTTCTCAGAAGAAACCATTAATCTTCTTTGCCTGCTGCCTTTTCTCCACCCTTATCTTGCTTTTAACCATTATTGTTTTTCAAAAAAGAAAAAGAAGAAAACGTTTTAAGGCAAAAAGCATCCAGCACATCTGTTTTGTGTTCTAAAAAGGGGGCACGAGCCCACTTTCAGCAAGATCCGTCGCCGTTTGCGTTCTACAGAGGATGATGCAGATCAGGCAACTGTAGAAAAGCACTACGTGAGTCACTCCAGTCACACACACCACGCGTTTTGTTGAAAACACAAAGTAATTGTATGCACAGGAAGAAGAGCTACGATGACATTTCTTTCTGGTGAAATTACTTTTACCCACCTTCTGTACATAAAAGTAAAATTCATCTATTTAAAAAAAAAAAAAAAAAAATTTTATGACCCTCCTGTGCCTTGGAATAACCTTTCAAACAGTTTGACTTGAAAAGAGCTATTAAGCTGTGAGAGCCGAGATGCACTTTTCTATGGACCTCTTTGGACCGAAGCATCTTGTGATGCATGTTCTTGTTATGAATGTTGTTGAGCATGAAACTGCAGTTGTTAGGGTTTACAAATAAAAGTTTTATTAAAACCCACCAACTTCCAGCTAAGTACAACACCAAGAATGAAATGTGCTGGGCCAGCTTCTGAAAATACCTCTGAAAGAACGAATCCAAGCTAACTCCACTATTGACCAACATACCTTTATCTCTTACACACTGGGTGAAGTAGAGATCAGACGTTAAACCTGTTAAACAAATGTAACTGGACCCATAGGAGACAAGAGAAATTAATACACAATCACTATTTTTCCTCTCCAAAATTGGTCAGCCATAAACATTTTTACCAGCAGAGAACATCAAAATAAGCAGTAACTATTAAGTAACTATTCAAGAGAGTGATACGTAATTCTAAATTGCACTTTTTAATAGAAATAAGTATATATTATCATCTTAGCTCTGGTTGAGTGCCAGGGCAAACCATGGGTGGGATAAAAGCATGACAGGAGCTTATTGCTATTAAAACATAAAAACTGCATTAAAAGCTACCAACTCAGGCATAATGCTCTGAAAGGACAAATGAACCCGCTGATCTCATCTGAACTTTTCAGGGACCAAACACAGAGATTTGCCTTGGTCTGGTTTTGGTCATCTCAAAATAAGCCCAAGTATTTCCTGGGAACTGCACCATCATTTTAAATCCACATTGGCCAGCCTTTTCGGTCACCACATCAAGGGGCATGCTCAGGTCATCCCTGCCCAGGCAGGTACCAGACTTCTGGTAGAGAAGCTGCTCTAGAAATCAAACAAAGGCCAAAAAGAGCCATCAGTTAAATTCCTACTGCCTTCCTCCACTTTACAACCTTCTTTTCCAGTGGCTAGGACCATTTGCAAGGCACAGTGAAACCCCCAGCCTGTTCCCACTAGACGCTGGCTACCTCAAAGTCCCCAAAGCAGATGGACGCACTTTATCTGCGCCCCAGTGCTTCTGAAGAGGCACATAAACACATGGTCTTCTCCAACTGCAGCTGAACACACAAGGTAGCATCAAACGCAGGGTAACTGATAATGTATTATGATAAAGTAAACAATAACCTAAGTATTATGGCCACTTACAGAGTAGTAGAAACTCTGTGGAAAGTGCTGCTTTGAGGATACGTGCAATTGACTGAAGCCCAAACTCCCCATACTCGACCCAACCTTGGGTCTCAGCTCATAACTGCATGAGACAATTTGTCCGTTACATTTCAAGTATTGGTCAATGAAGCGCCTGATACCCACGTACCAGACGCAACATCACAAAAGGTTCATCACCTCAAAAGGTAAGTACTAGTAAGAAGGTGAGGGACTGCGGTTCTCCTAGGGCAGCAAGCAGCATGCGTTTTGGAGGTGCGTGCATCCTTCCATCACCCAGACACTGACCAGTTCTCAGTGCAGGGAAACTCCTCTCAAATTCTGCGTGCGCTCTGGGCACACAGAGAATTCTGGAAGACTCCTTTGCTGCACAATTCGACAGCAGAAGAACCCATCTTAAAAACATTAAGCAGGCCATGTAGAACGTCCAGATCTGCAGTTTAGTACCACTGCTTTTCCAGTCTCAGAGACCCCGGTACCGCGCACCTCTGCTGAACTCTACAATCATGCAAGTGGGCACTTCGGGCAATTTTCTGTTCGGCACGTATGGATACCTTCCTCAATAATAACCTTTAGCCACTTGTTGCCAAGTATGTTTCTGCACTATCCCAGTATTTTCCGTGAATTTTTTTTCAACACTGAACACAAGTGACACTGGATTTTACCATAGCACGGAAATAGCACAGCATCCCAGTTAGATGTTCCTACATAGCAAGACCAGTGACCAAGAAAAGCAGAGCTCTATTCCCAGATGACACAAACCACTTGTTGGTGAAACTCAGCAATAAGCTCTGCCTGAACTCTGAGGTCACATTCTTGGTTTCCTTAATTGAGCAATACAGCTAAAGCAGCGTATTTTCAAACTACTTCTTCCACCTCTGCATTTAGTTTAAAGTCTTATAAATTTGGTTCCACTGATCACAATTTTGGTTTTAATCTACTTCACATTCCGTCATCACTACTCTGAACTCCCCTCCAGAAAACAGAGGAAATCAGGTTTTGCAGTCCCTGGTTTGAGATTCTGAAGTAACGTGGAAGAACACTAGTCTCCTTCCTCTGAGAAAAAGGCTTTTGCTATTCCTTAATGCTATGATTTCAAACTATCCTTTCATGGTTCACACCCCACCAGCATGAGGTTTCCAAACCATCAGACTTCATTCAGTCTGAATGTTCTCAGAGACCAGTAAACACCGTGTACACAGCATCATTATCTTGCATTACCCTGTCACAATTTCTCCAAAATCCAACAATCTTGAACAGGAATGCAAACATCAT
>VXBO01002509.1:55105-112667 GCA_013400135.1 Rhinoptilus africanus | reverse complement strand
TGGACATGGACCCATTGACAGCCACTCCTTGGGTGCGGCCATCAAGCCAGTTCTTTATCCACTGAATTGTCCATCCATCAAACCCATATTTTATCAGCTTGGAGACCAGGTTGTTGTGTGGGACAGCGTCAAAGGCTTTGCTCAGGTCCAGGTAAATGACGTCAGTTGCTCTCCCGTTGTCTATTGATGTTGTAACCTTCTCATAAAAGGCCATCAGGTTTGACAGGCATGATTTTCCCTTGATGAAGCTGTGTTGATTGTACCAAATCACCTCTATGTTATTATTCTTCCTCATCAGTGCCTCCAGGAGGATTTGCTCCATAATCTTACCAGACACAGAGGTGAAACTGTCTGGCCTATAGTTCTCTGGTTCATCCTTCTTTCCCTTTTTGAAAATGGGGATTATGTTTCCCCTTTTCCAGTCAGCAGGGACTTCACCAGACTGTCATGACTTCTGGAATATAACAGAGAGTGGTTTCACAACCTCATCCGCCAAGTCATGCAATCAAAATCAAAGATCGGTCTCAGCAACTGTAAGCATGTCAGACAAGTTTGGTTACCAACATATCACTTCCTCTTTCCATCATG
Organism: Rhinoptilus africanus; assembly: GCA_013400135.1. Lineage (NCBI taxonomy): Eukaryota > Metazoa > Chordata > Aves > Charadriiformes > Glareolidae > Rhinoptilus > Rhinoptilus africanus. The sequence goes on along the minus strand of VXBO01002509.1, from coordinate 112,079 downwards.
CTGCTGTTTTGACTCGAGTTACATTCAGCTGTTTTTGACGTCTGTAGAACTAATGGCCAGGTTGGCTTTTACAGCTTGTGGATGTGGGAGTAGTTTTTGTGTGCAAGGATTTTGCTTATGCTTATTGTGAATAACTTCTATCCTAAAAGCTTGTTGAATTCCTCTAACTGATTATTCTTATTAACTTAAATGCCTAAAATGTTGAATAACTGGTTGGCTCAAAGATGAAAAATGAGTGTAGATTAGGAGTTTTCCAGTAAAACTATTTTTGAACAGAGATAATTTACCAAAAAGTAAATCAGAACAAAGAATCTCACTTGAAATAAATTAAACAACTTTTTTTTTTTTTTTTACATTCCAGAACTCTTGGTATGTTCTTTGCAACACTTTTAGTTGAAGTTTCATTTATTTGAATTTCAGCTTTAAAAAATACTTTCCCATAATTTATATATAAACTGATTAAATCATTAAAAATGAAATAAAATATATTTTCTGGATAAAATGTTTCCACTTCTCTCATACTGTACCATTATCATTATATTAAGACACTTTAGATGACTAAATTTTCATTTTTGTCTAAAAGGAAGTTTTGAGTTTTAATGAGATAAACCAAGAGTTCCTACATAGGTTTATTAAGCATGAATTTTGCCCTAGGCAAAAATTTAATATGATCTATTTGATTATCAAAATTAAATCTGATTTATAACTGATGAATTATGCTTTCCAAATCTATATTTTTAAATACATATTTATTTTTCTGCTATGCCACAGCAAACACCCATGGTATCTAGAGATGGGCTGTATTAGTCATTTTTCAGCATAAATTGCCTTAAGATAGACTTAGAGTATCAGAACTCGCATACTATATAAAACAGAAATATCTTATGAAATATTAAAGCACAGCATGATATCAACATAGTATAGTCAATTAAAAGAACAACATTATCAAATCAAATTCAACAGTCTGCCTCTTTAAAAAAGATGAAAAGTGTTTATACCTGTGTCACAGTCACTAGCTAAATTTTCGTGCTAGTACTGGCAGATTTTAGCTCATTTTTAGAAAGTTTCCTTGTCTGCTGCTTCTTGAAAAGACATCAAAACCCAAGACACGAAAGGCAAAGGAGCAGGAAATAACTTGTATCCAACTGATTTCTGCTTAGTTTACTTTAGTTAGAAGGTCCTCCCTGTTTGTGATTTGAAACAGGGATTTGAGACTCGTATCTCTTAGAGCTGTTTTATCCACTACGCTTTGAAAATTCCCTTCTTTTTTCATGACCTTATTTTTTATGTATCTATGTAGTTTACAAGACATTAGGACAACCGTATATCTTAGTGGATATTACACTCAGTTGTGAAGACTAATTCCAGTCCATGCCTCAATAAGTGTGTAGATAATTATATAGTTATGTATAGCTGTGGTAGAGAAGACTGTAAGTTTGTTATTTACTTGAACAAACTGCAAACAGCTTGGTGCCTACACTGCTTGCTTAGAAGCCATCAGGAACCTGAACTTGTGTCTTCTGATACACAGGTGAATGTGCTCACTTATCTATCATCTGTCATGGAAGCAGCAGTACTAAAAAATCTCCTATTTGATTTTCAGTGTACTGTGAATAAACCTACCAGAGATGCTACTGGCAAAGCAAGAGTTTTAATTGTCATATAAAATTCGTTTGATGAGGCCCAATTAATGTTTGTTAATCTCATTAAGCTCATCTCTGAACAGTCACTCTGAGCTTATTGAAGAAAGTCAGAGATTTAATTCAGCAGAAGTAAGGATTTGAGTTAAAATTCTTTATCACTAAAATTAAAGTGTCTGTTTTCCAGTAGGGTTTCAGCTTGTTATCTTCTTTCCTTTTCACATGGTCTAGCAGAAGCGGGTGGTCTGGCATTAATAAAAACTGCCCTGGGGAAAACTCTGAAGAATCACTCCTTTCTTTAAACACGCCTCATTTTATCTACTTTACATATTCATTCTCCAAGATATTCTTACACACATTGAGATCAATACATTAGGGTGTCTAATTCTTATTACCTACACAAATCACTCTTTTCATTAACATCAAACTTACATTAGCAATTATTAGCATATTACCATAATTATATCATTATTGTAACTTAAACTTGCAGATAATTTATTGCCCAAACCCAATTCTATCAAACAACTCAAATGTTGAAACTTGTTACAAATAGCATGCCTCTGTTTTTCTTTCTAGCCAACAAAGTTTCTATTATGAGTTACTTGCTGAGTATGATGATAGCTCCCTTAACAATGTAACTGTTATTCATTTTTCTTATATGAAACAAGCTGAAATTTTCTTCTACTGTGCAAACAACAGCCCCGTTCAGATCAGCAGGTGGAAGACTTCTGATCTGTGGCCTTCTGGTCAGGGGCTGTTAGCCCAGGCCAGGAGCAGACGCGTCCATCATACCAAAACCTTATGAGGCAGATGGTGTTGCCACCTCAGCTGTGGTAACTCATGTGAAGAGATGTAATCAAGCTAACCAGGAGAGGGAAAAAATCATGGCAAGCAGAGGAGGCCTCCACTTTGTAAGAAAGGTAGAAATGAGATCTTCAAAATTACAAGATTATATCATTCCCTGGAAAGATGTTAAATCAGTTCCTCTTTGAGATCAATTCCAAAGCCATGAAGGAAACGCAGCAATCAGGAATAGTTAAGATGGATTTACAAAGGGTCAATTACGCTCATCCAATGTGAAAGGCTACTATGACATTACTAGGGGAAAATGGTGTAATATATATTTATTCAAAGTTAACATATCCTTGAATTTATTAAAGCTTTGAAGATTTCCTCCCACAGCATTCTTATGGGGAAGCTGAGGAAGTATTGGCTAGATCAACAAGCTGTTAAGTAGGTTGAAGGTTGTCTGGCTCACTGTATGTAAAGGGCACATCCATTTCTGGCTTGCATCCAGTGATGAATGTTTCAATTAACAACTCCAGGGAATGGTACTTGACAGAAACGTCAAGAAGTTCAGCAGGCAGCAGTGCCAAGTTCTGCACCTGGAGTGTAGTAATTCTGTGGTATAAGATAGGATGCCATTGGCTGAGTAATAGCCTTCCTGAAAGGCACCTGGGGGTTATGGAGACTCAAATCCACACAGGACATGAACCATCAGTGAACTTCCATTGCAAATAACAATATATTGAGCTATATTAGAAGAAACTTAACTACCATATTGAGGGAAGTTATGATTTGCAGGTAGCTGGAACTGCTGAGGTCACATCTGGTCTGCTGCACCCAGTATTGAGTCCTATTATTCAAGGCAGATGTGGAAAACATGGTAGAATTCCAACAGATAGTAAGAATGGTCAGAAGTCTTGAGTATGTGAGAAATGAGGAAAGGCTGCAGAAGCTGAGCTTCATTAAACTGGTATAGAGGTGATGAAGAGGTGATTTAAGAGATGCCTGAAACTACTTGAACAGCAGTTAAAAAGATCACAGAATAGTAGAATCATAGAATAGTTTTGGTTGGAAGGTCCATCTCCCCACGCAATGAGTAGGAAAAACTTCAAATAGATTAGGTTTCTGAGAGCCCTGTCCAACCTGACCTTGAATGTTTCCAGTGATTGCACATTTACCACCTCTCTGGGCAACCTGTTCCAGTGTTTTACCACCCTCAGCGTAAAAAGTGTCTTCCTTATATCTAGTCTAAATCTACCCTCTTTCAGTTTAAAGCCCTTTTCCTATCACAACAGGCCCTGCTAAAATGTTTGTCCCCATCTTTTCTGTAGACCCCCCTTCAGGTACTGGAAGGCCACAATAACATTTCCCCAAAGCCTTCTCTTCTCCAGGCTGAACAACACCAACTCTCTCAGCCTGTCCTCATAGAAGAGGTGTTCCAGCCCTCTGATCATTTTTGTGACCCTCCTCTGGACCCACTCCAACAAGTCCATGTCTTTCTTGTGCTGAGGGCTGGATGCAGTACTTCAGGTGTGGTTTCACAAGAGCAGAGTAGAAGGGGAGACTCCCCTTCCTTGACCTGCTGGCCACACTTCTTTTAATGCAGCCCAGGATATGGTTGGCCTTCTGGTCTGTGAGCACACAGTGTCAGCTCATGTCCAGCATTTCTTCCACTAGTATCCCTAAATCCTTCTCCTCAGGGTTGCTCTCAATCTCTTCTTTCCGCAGCCTGTATTGATACCAGAGGTTGCCCCGACCCACAAGCAGGACCTTGTACTTGACCTTTTTGAACCTCACGAGGTTCACATGGGCATACTTCTCAAGCTTGTCCAGGTCCCTATGGATGGCATCCCGTCCTTCAGACATGTCAACCACACCACTCAGCTTGGTGTCATCTACAAACATGCAGAGGGTGCACGCAATCCCACTGTCTCTGTCATTGATGGAGATATTAAACTGTACTGGTCCCAGTACATAACCCTGAGGGACATTAATTGTCTCCGATCTCCATCTGGATATTGAGCCATTGACCATTGCCCTCTGGTTGTGACCATCCAACCAATTCCTCATCGACCGAACACTTCACCCATCAAATTCATATCTCTCCAATTTAGAGAGAAGGATGATGTGGAGGACTGTGTCAAAGGCCTTACACAAATCCAGATAGATGACATCATCTCCAGCCTTGGAGCTTTTCAAAATTTATATTGACAAAGCCATAATTGATCTGACCTAGTGCTGTTGAGCGCCCAGCTCTGAAATGGAGTTTGGACCAGACAATACTCCAAAGGCACCTTCCATCTAACATTTCCATGAGTCCATTTTAGACATCTACCACAAGATTAAATGATTCATACTTTACACAGCACTGACTGCAATGATTTATACCATTAAGGAATGTATATATGAATTCTTTAGTCATAGCTGGTGATATCCTTAGAGACTTCAGGGTTGAGATTCATCTTTCTAAATGTAACTGTCTATAGTTTGAGCTAGTCACCCTTTACTCCCCTTTTCATCATTTGTAAAATACAATTAATCTCATCAGAGATTAGCCAACCAAAATAGGTCAGGTTAATTGCATGATAAATGTAACTATTCCTTCCATTGACTATAAAGGAGCTAAGTTTAGCTAAATGAGGTGTAGGTGGCTACCAGTAGATGTTCTCAATTGTTAGTATGAATCCCACTATGAGTATCTAAATCATTCAGCTAAGAATGAAATTGTTTATGTTGAGTCCATCTTCATGTTTGATATTAAAGGAAAAAGCACTGGTTGCTTAGTAAGTCCCTAAAATTGAATGCTTGTTTACTCTATTTAAAACAAACAAAAAGTGTCAGTATGTATTGGATGTTAGTTCTAAAAGCAGTGTATCAAACTTTGCACAGTTCTTGTAACAGAGAAATTTTTACAAATAAAGATAAAATTATCATGCAATCATATGTATTTTACTCTTATTAGTAAAGAGATTAATTACTATTAGATAGTGGGATGACATTCTAAACAGGTAAATTTCTACAATCACAATTAAACTTACACTTCAGACATTTGAAAAAGGTATTTATACTTTCAACAAAGAAACATAAAGTGATAGCCAAGAAAATACACTGTTTTAGAAAGTCAACATTTCTTCAGTGCAAGAATACAAAACTGCATATAATTTGGTTTGTTGCACCGGACACCGGTTTGTTGCCAGATGTCAGGTTATCAAAATAAGAAAGGAAAAACATATGCAGTTTGATGTCATAGAAATATATTTAAATTAAAAAGAAAATCCAGAAAATGAGGAAATGTTTTCACATTCCTTTTGGATTTGCAGTGTTCAAGTGTTTGATTGCCTGTTTTCATCAGTAACTGTAGAATTGTGTAGTGATAACTCGGAATTCACAGGTTAGAACCTTAATTTCTCATATATTCTTTCAATTAGTTTTATATGAGGCCTTGTTTTGTTTATAAAAGCAAAAGAAAATGGGAAACACATGCTTTGAATTAATGACAGTCCACTCACCAGATGTTTCCAATTTAAATGTCTGCCAAGGTCATAAATCAGGTTCCTAAGATTCTGGCCTACTGAAGCAGGTTGTCACTGTCTCTTATTTTTTGCTTCAACTGTGCAGTGCAAATATTGTCCACTACATCCATACAAGATTGGAAATATTAACAATAAATTCTAGGATATCAGTGAAAAGTTCTCCTCTCTCTTTTTAAGTTCAATTTAGTATTTCAACTGTAACAGTAAAGGTAATTTGGCAGCACAATCTTTATGATACATATTTCCAGTAAAAGGATCCCATTGGGATCAAGAAATAAATAACAGCTTTTAATTAGGATGTTTTGCCTGGAATGTTTTGCGTAGTTAACTGATATAAATAAGCTTTTATTGCATAAACTATGGAAATCAGAGTATTAATTTGACAAATGCATTAAAAATAGAATTGTCAAGGATACTTTAAGAAAAGCAGAATAAGCAAATAAAAATCCCAAGAGAAATATGTTTCTTGATTTTCTTCCTTTTTTTTTTTTTAACTTTAGAAAATTGTTCTATTGTCTATCTTCAGTGTAGTTTGTAGATGGATATCACAAATCCAGCCCATTAGGACAACAGATATGATGAAATAGAGCTACTGACCTCTAGGTCAGAGATTAAATCATAAGACAAAATCATTTCAAATCCCTAACCATGCACTCCAGGGACATCGCAGCTCCATACTTGAGCTAAACCTGACATTGGCTGTGGTTTAACCCCAGCTGGCAACAAAGCCCCACACGGGCACTTGCTCACTCCCATGCAGCAGGATCAGGGAAGTGAATCAGATGGTGAGAAAACTCATGGGTTAAGGTAAAAACAGTTTAATAATTGAAATACAGTGATAATAATAATAATAATAATAATGAAAAGAAGATAACAAAGAAAGAGAAACAAAACTCAAGAAAGACACGTGATGTAAATAATTGCTCACCACCAACTGACCGTCCCAGAGCAGCAGCCCCTCCACCAACCTCTCCCCTGGTTTTATTGCTGAGCATGGTGTCATATGGTATGGAATATCCCTTTGGTCAGTTGGGATCAGCTGTCCACGTGGTGTCCCCTCCCAACTCCTTGTGCACACCCTGTCTAGTCACTGGCAGGGCAGTCAGAGAAGGAGAAAAGGCCTTGATGCTGTGTAAGCACTGCTCAGCAATAGCTAAAATATCCCTGTGTTATCAATACTAGCTCCCATAAAGAAAATTAACCCTCTCCCAGCCAAAACCAGCACATAGTCTTTGGGTTCCCCAGTTCAAGAAAGACAGGGAACTACCAGAAAGAGTCCATTGGAGGACTACAAAGATGATCAAAGGACTGAAGCACCTCTCTTATGAGGAAAGGCTGAGAGATCTGGGTACGTTTAGCCTGGAGAAGAGAAGACTGAGAGGGGATGTCATCAATGTCTATAAATATCTAAAGGGAGGGTGTCAAGAGGATGCGGCCAGATTCTTTCCAGTGATGCCTGTCGACAGGACAAGAGGTAATGAACACAGGAAATTCCATCTAAACATGAGGAATAACTTCTTTATTGTGAGGGTGGCAGAGCACTGGAATAGGCTGCCCAGAGAGATTGTGGAGTCTCCTTCTCTGGAGGCATTCCAGACCTGCCTGGATGCATTTCTGTTCAGCCTGCTGTAGGTGAACTTGCTTTGGCTGTGGGGTTGGCTTAGATGATGTCTGAAGTTCCCTTCCAACCCCTGCCAGTCTGTGATTCTGTGATTGTCATGTCCACATTCTACACTAACGGTTTCATTTCCAGTGAAAGGAACTCTGGATAATAGCAGTATGCAGGACACTATGCTACAATGGGCTCCAGTCTGGATAGCTGGGGATCAGGAACTCCAGGTATCGTTCATCATGTGCTTACAGAGCAGGTAGTAAGTTACTGAAAATCTCTTTTTGAGTGGTCAACAACTCACTCGTATTATCTTCAGACTTTCTCTGGATGTGTAAATTGTCTATTCACAGTCATATTTCCATTTTTATTTGGAATTACTTGCTATCCTTTCATGAGATAAGTATTTGTATTCAATGAAAAATACTTCTGTATGCAGCATGTTCAGTACAAGAAATTTGCATTTTTGTACAAATTCCATTCTTGCTTTCACATTTGAACTAATGTGGAAACATTCCAGCTGAATCAATGTTGCAACTTCTGCATTATAACACTGTAACATATCACTGTTTAGCTTTTTATATCCTTGCAAATCAAATCTTCAGAGTTTTCTAAAGGCACAAGAAAGGGCAGTCCAGATTGGGCCTGTAGTTCAATAGTTTGTCTCCAAGGTGAGTTTGGGGAACAACAGATTCAGAAAAATATATATACTCACAGTAATATACACACATACATATATATATATACGTATATTTGCAGAATATGCTTATCCTGGTATTACTGTCCCCTCAACACTTCCGTTGAGAATGGTTTGTGCGTGTGTGTGTATACACATACATATGCATACACACACACATACATATTTACGTACTGTACTGACATAAATATATGGCCTCTGCAATTCTGGTTAGACCTCGAAATGAATGGGCTCAAGAGCAAAGAATTCCTGTAGAAGAGCACAGTGATGATGAGAAGGTTAACGTGAAAAGTAAGTTGTTAAAACTGTTTAGGACAATCTTTTCAAACTTCTGTGTTCCTGCAGGCTCATAAATGGTACTTTTATCTGATTAGACCTGGCCACAAAACACTATGACAATCCATTAGAAGGGAAATTCTTGCCACAGAAATAAATATTGTTGCTATTTGAGCAGAAGTCTAGCAAAGATGTTTGGGCAGCTCCTTTGATTTCTCAGATTCACATGAGCACTGAGATAAAGAATAACATTTCCTGACTTGAAGATGGGGCCATTAGATTAGTCAAATGTTATGAGGCCAACACAGATGTTCTAATGCAATGGTCAGTTCTGGCCTAAGAAGTTCAGATATACTTTGTATTCTATTTCATTTGTCAATCACTTCCAGTTATAAAACTAAACTTACTTTGTTTCATGTTTTAGCCTCATATTTAACTGTATTTCAGGAGCTGGTATGTACAGATATAGGGTCTCTCCAGTGCAATTGGTTAGCTGTATGCAGCTGAAGGATGATTAGATACCAAAAAAATGAAATGGGGAATAGAAACCAGTCCACCCAATCCTATAACACTGCACTATAACACAGATGAACATTTGCTATTTTAAGAGGGTCTGCCTGCAGAGAGAAAACTATTTTCTTGGGAAAAGGTCATTGTGTTTGATATATTTGAGTGGTGAAGTGAAGAAGCTCAGAGTATCAATGCAGTTCTTATGGTAAGTTGCTTGTCCCTGTAACACAGACATAAAACATTTTGTCATTGATTAGTAGAAAAGAAAAATGAGACTAAGCTATACACTGGGTTGCCAGAACTTCTAATACGGATAGTTTTCTATCTGTACAATTCCCTAAAATGTAGCTAGCGCAAATGTCATAGTTGAAGTCTAGCCATAGATAACTATTTGGGAAGATGTTATCAGAGAAAATTACCCTCTTCAATAAAGAGATAGTTTATCTTTATTTAGGTTTTATGGACTTCTCTCACCTATATATTGGATGTTTGGAAATGTGTAACAAATATTTTATGGTTCTAGGCAGATACATTCAGTTGCAATTCACAAAACTTTTGACATAAGTGGATCTGTCTCATGTAATTAAAATTATGAATTCATAACTGTTAAATTATATTTTGATCTACTTTTTTTTTTTTTTTAACCCTGTGTAGATTAAGAGTAATTTAAGAGAAGCAAATTTTTTCTCAATTCACACCTGGTTTACACTATTACAGTGAATTTTCACCTATTTAACAGCAATGTATGTGTGGTAGACCTGAACATGTGGTTAGAACATGTGTGGTTATACTTACATGCTGGCAAGCTTCCAAAAGGGAATTTTTATATATAATGAAGCTATTATCATGGAACATAGTGCTAATGCTGTGACATTTTATAATATCTGATGTGTTAGGCTGGGATATTGTCTCTCAGGACTTATATATCTTTGAAGAAGATCTCTGGTGAGTATTGTTCGTTGCTGTGCCTTTGTTTTTAAGAAGCAACTGCCAATGCCCAAATGAATAGTGATAGTGCAGTTGGAGCTTCTCTGTCTTAGGAAGTGAAGGTTTATAGACAAGTTTATAGAATGTCAAGTCATATTATCTGCTACATGGGGATATGACCTGACGGGCAGAAATCAAATCTTCAAAGTGTCATCCTGATACACTGGAGACTGAGAGCCACTGACCTACCTTTTAGTGATATAAATTTGTTTGTAGTGATATAAAAATAGCTTCTACTCTGGATACAAAAAGATTACGGCTTGAAAGGTCAAGAAATGTATAATAATTCTTGAATAAAAGATCATAGGCATGAGGTGGAATGCTTTTCATTTCCTTTTGTTTACTTTCTCTTACCAATACATAACTACTTCACTGAGTTAGGAGAAGGGGCATTATTCTATCAATGACTTGTGGCTGGTTTTACAAAGACAAAAACAACAGCAAAATTCTGTTTAAAGCAACTGAGTCTAAAATTAAGACATTTGAGTTCAGTTAGGTTTCTGGTAGTGCTTGGGACTGGAGTCTGAAGGGTTGGGTAAGGCATCATGCTCACCCATCTCCTGTCCTACATGTGTCTGGTGTCTTTATGTTAGCTGTACAATTTTCACCTGTGCATTCAAAAGTGGAGTTCTGCTCACACCAGTGCCTAACCTTGGAAGTACTTCAAGCATGTAAAGGACTGCTGTCAACAGTGACATTTTCTAGGAAAGTGAAATTTGGCATCTGAGCAGTCCTGGCTTCTTCTTCACTTGTTCCCCTCTGGGGTCCATGATGCAGCTGTGTCTCTGTGTTATTCATGCCACACTTACTGTAGCAAGCCTTGCACACTGTGTACCTGACATTTCTACCACTCTTAGCTCCCTGCTTAGAGACTCTATCCAAGGACTAAGAGACCTAGATCCATTCCTTCCTTTGTCTGAAGGAATTAGAGCTAATCTCCAGGCTGATATCCTTTTTGTCACTTTTCTTTGAAGTTTCCTGATTAAAATGGAATAGAAGCGGAACATAACTGTTATTTTGAATGTATGACTTAAAAATTACTTGTGTGAGCATGCTGTATTTCATCAGGATTGGTTTTTAACTTAGTTTTTAACTCTGGGCAGAAAATGTTACTAAAAAAGCCCCCAAAGAACCTATGATATTACAGTTTCTTTCTTTCTCTCTCTCTTTTGTGTGTATAAAATAAAAAGCAGTAATGCTAAATCAGACCAGAGATTCGCCTTTGATAGTGGCCAGCAGCAGCTGCTCAGGGAACAAATATATTAACAGGGTATGCACAGATCGGTACTTTACTTGCTTATGTTCTTCCAGCTTCTGGCAATCTCTGGTTCAGGGACCTCCTGAACTAGAGCGGGAGGCTGTAATCAGACCACCATGTTTAGTAGTCCTTGGTGGAGCTTTCCTCCATTAGCTTGCCTAATCAACTTTTGAATCCATTTATACTCTTGGCATCCAAAACATCCTGTAGCCACAGGTTCAGCAATCCATTTAAGTATTGAATGACAAAGGTATTTCCTTTGAGTATTTAAGAAAATTTTCTTTGTAATTTCATTTGATGTTCTCTCATTTCCACATTATCAAAAACACAATACTATTACCCATTCCATATTATTCATGTTTTTGCAGGTCTCTGTTATATCTCAGTCATATTTCTGAGTTTAAGAGTCTCAATAGGTTTAATAATTTTGTAAAGAAGCCTTATATGTCTTTCAGCCTTTTAGGAGCACTATGTTCTTCTTCATATGAAGTGACCAGAACCTCACAAGGTTTTCAAAATGTGAGTGCACCAATGATTTGCAAATATTCATAGAGTTATGCAGTTTTCAGTTCTATTGCAGTCCTGCTCTCTATTCCCCACTCAATAGTTTTTGACACTGTCTTTTTCGTCATGGCTCAACATTAAACTCACACTATTAGAAAATTATTAACAATACTTTTACCTTTTTTTAATGTGGAAAGCCTATATGAATTTCAGTGCATACAAATTTTAATGTATAGTTAAATTAACATATTTTAATGGAAAATATGAAATAAATTTATGTAGAATGTTAACATAAACTAAAATGAAATAAACTTAACATTAACTAAAAGATGTTAATTGTTTAAGAACTAGAATAATACAAACTATGGCTTTATGGAAATCAAATGTATGTTTTTGTTTCTACTACTCAGAATAGAAAAGGATTTTAGAGGTCCGAGCAAAGATCAGCTCCCTTTTAGTACAAGTATGACCCAAAAATTCAAGAAAAATTTACAGATTAAGACGACAGAAATGAAATATTATTGCATTATTTTACAGAGAGAATAAAAGCAGAGAGTGATTTTACTAGACCATACAAAAAAAGTCTAAATCTTTAGGAACTACCTTTGAATCTTCTGAAAGTCTTAGCCGTTGTTATGTCTGTAAAACCACCCAACCTATTCTGAAATCCTAAACAGAACCATGTCTTTCCTATCTGTTCACTTAGTCAGCAATATTTGTGTATTATTACAGTTAATATCCAAAACTAATATGCAAGCTTTTTGGTTTTGCTAATTTATGAATGATCAAAATTTGTAAATAGGTTTCCCTGATTTGTCTGTTACAGAAATTTCTCCCATACTGTTTCTCACCGAGGAAACAAGGATAAACTTAGTGTTAGAGAATGGAGAAGAATATTCCTTTTTCAGGTCCTTCCCACTCTGTGCGTATTTTCTGGATCACTGATTTCATACGCTGTAACCGTTGCATTTGCTTCTGCATCACATGAAATCATGCCACTGCTTTAGTAGCACCTATTGTGGGATCACAACGAAGAAGTTACTGCCCTGCAAGACTCTGGACCAGAAATGAAGAAAAATATACCCATCTGTAACCCAAGAGAAATGTATTTACGGCTGGAAGTACCCATTTAAGGACTCTGGACCCTATTCACTAGTGTAGTGAAATGTTCTATGGGACCTTTAGTGGCTATAGATATCAGGGGGACTCAGCTTTCCAGATTTTCTCTGTGGAAGAAAAACCCAATAATGTCACCTGTAGCATTCTGTCCCACAGCACCAGCACAGAACACTGGTTTATTTCAGATTCATGGTGCAAGAATATTACTCACTAACTTGCTCACACTATTTCCTGAATTGCTGATACACCTTTGGAGGAGAAATTTCTGACCTGGTCATAATGTCTACAAAAGTCACGGACCAGGATAAGAATAAGGTCATTAACTGAGGTCACTAACAACAGCATGGAGGCCTTGTGGAAAGACCTATCCCATTGGATATTCTGCTTGCTAGAAATTTAGCCTACTATTCTCTTTGTTTCTCACTCCTACCTCTCTCCAGGAAAGCTGGATATGTGCCAGTTCTGTGAGAGTTTGCTTTCCTTTTCTTGACTGACACATATACTCGGCTTGAAGTGCAAATAGCTCAAAAGGTGATTTTAGGATCAATATAAATAAAACTGACACTTCTCTGATGGGGAGATCTTTGTTATTGTTCTGGCTAGAAGTAGCAGTGAACAGACTTGGAATAAGGTGTGGCATACGCCTTCTGTACTGATATTTTCTTTGACTGATTTATTGGATTGCTAAGATTAAGATATAGAAGTTCTATGTAATATGTTGCTCTCTATATATGGATGCAAAATTATGACTTGTAGTAAATCCATTCATTGATCACCTTTAATTTTTAGGTCACGTGCCCTCTTCCACTAATTCTTCTCCCTGAGACTTATTCTACTACTACAAAGCTATGAAAAGCCACCAGCCTTCAGAAGCAGATAGAACGCAAATATATCATTCTTTCTTTTTTTTTTTTTTTTTTCAGATGCAGAATTGCCTGCTGCAAAAAGCACCCCACTCAAGGTTTATGATGAACAAATAGCAGAATATTAGTAATTTGTCCTGGCATAAAGATGCAATGGTTTTTGAGTAATGTAAAATCTCACAGAAGTCCTAATTTTAGTCAGACAACACTGAATATTATGGCAAGACATTTTTTTTGGTGTGTTAAAGATGAAGATAGACTGAGGGCATTCTGCTTATCCTTGAAGCTGGCAGGACAAGATCCAAATTTAGCCTGAAACTCAAATATGTGTGATTGCCAAGCTGAAACCAATGAACTTCATCTCTCAGTGGGACTCTGTGCTCAGTGCCATACTGTGTGTGGGTATGCATTTCTGACTGGCTGGTTACCGGACGGGTAGCAAGCCTGCATTCCCATGTGAAACATAAATGTGCTCTAAATGGATCTAGTACTAAAGAAAAACATAGAATAGCAGAAAGAACAAGGGAAATAAAAGATTAATTAGTAGTAATTCATGGTAACAGCACTATCAAAAAATGAGAAGACATTGCCACAAGTTTAGGTTTTAAAGCTTGATATAAACAAGGGGGAGACTCTTTTTTGCAGTTGTGTTTCTGTAACACAGAAACTCGAGTTCCCAATAATTGACTGGGAGCTCTGAGGTACATGGTAAGGTCAAAAATGCAATCAGTGTACTACTCTTACCAAAAATGAGGAAATGTGGGGCTATTCAGAGGGTGTTGGTCACTTGAATGCCATGTATATTTGCATCAGAACAAGCATGCTGGCAACACGAGGCTCCCACAGGAGGCTGTTAATATCATTCAGACCCCACTTATCAAGAAGGAATTAGCAGTTTTATGAGGATTCTCTTTGGCAGGTTATGAGTATTTCATTGACATTTATAACCATTTTTTATGAGATATGAAGTTTGTCTAACATCTCTTTTGCTTCTACTCTAATAGTATTTCCTGCTCTCATCTCTATCTAGGAATTGCTCCTCTGTTGTTCTCAAGTTAAAATAAACCCAAGAAAAGTCAAATCTGCTGGCCAACTGTAAAAAAAGCACTGTACAATGAACTCCGTCTCTGTGGCTAGTAAACTTTCTGAATGGGACCTAACACTCCCCAGGCATCATTGTCTCCTCAAATAGTAAACAATTTCTAAAATAAATAGTATCCCAGTTTTCCTATATAGTCAAGCTATGTGAACAATCACAAAGTTGATGAGATCAAACAGGACTCAGATGCACCATGCTGGATATGTAGTGATATCCAGCAATAACTAGGGCAAGAGCCTACAAACCAGGTAGGAACACAATTTCTGCATGGGCAGGCAAAATTTCAGTGACTAAAGGATTAATTTGCTAAAAGTTAAAAGTGAATTTAGGATAAGTAGTTACACACAAAAACACGTCCATATTTTTTCACAGCCATATTATGTATCTGTAGAGTTCATCGGGCTAATAAATAGCATCTTGAGCTAGCTATTCATTCTGAATCACCGATAGAATTTCCTTCTTGTTTTCCTAGTGTGAATTACAAGAAGTCTTAGAATCATAGAATAGAATCATAAAATTGGTGAGGCTGGAAGGGACCTTTAAGATCATCAAGTCCAACCATTAACCTGCCCTGACAAAAAAAACACTTCTAAACCATATCCATAAGTACCACACCTACCCTTTTCTTAAACAACTCCAGGGATGGGGAATCCACCACCTCCCTGGGCAGCCTATTCCAATGTTTAATAACCCTTTCAGTGAACAAATGTTTCCTGATATCCAATCTAAACCTGCCCTGACATAACTTGAACCCATTTCCTCTTGTCCTATCCCTTGTCCCCAGGGAGAAGAGGTCAGCCCCCATCTCTCTAAAACCTCCTTTCAGGTAGTTGTAGAGGGTGATGAGGTCTCCCCTCAGCCTCCTCTTCTCCAGGTTAAGCAACCCGAGTTCCCTCAGTCGTTCCTCATAAGGTTTATCTTCCAGACCCTTCACCAGCTTCGTAGCTCANACTCCCTGGGCACGGCCATCCAGCCAGTTCTTTACCCAGTGAAGAGTAGACCTGTCCAGGCCATGAGCAGCCAATTTCTCCAGGAGAATGCTGTGGGAAACGGTGTCAAAAGCTTTGCAAAAATCCAGGTAGATAACATCCCCAGCTTTCCCCTCAGCCACTAAGCGGGTCACCTTGTCAGAGAAGGAGATCAGGTTTGACAGGCATGACCTGACTTTCATGAACCCATGCTGACTGGGCCTGATCACCCTCTTCTCCTGCATGTGCCGTGTAATGGCACTGAGGATGATCTGTTCCATGACCTTCCCAGGCACAGAGGTCAGATTGACTGACCTGTAGTTCCCTGGATCATCCAGCCCTGTTCCAGTACATTCCAGGAACCTTCTAGACTGTCACATCACAGTTACCATTATTCAAAATAATTCACGGAATGTTTTGAACAAATAATATTTCAGTGTACAGATTTTCATATTTATGAATATTCATGTATCATTTACTGGTTTTTAGTTTATTCATAAATTCAGATTTCATCTGTTTTGTTGACATATTCCGACATATTCATAGATCCTTACACCCTGTCTAAAATTGACAATTCTTACATTTGGATTTCTAGGGCAAACATTTACATCAGCACATTAAAAATATTCTAGGGATTATTATTCTGAAAGAACATATTTAAGATTCTCTGGAGACTGTCTTCATAATATGACTTTGAATAATTTTATCTTTTCAATAGATTATTTACAGAAAATGATTAAAAGCAGTCCAAGTAAAATCTGAATGGAAACACATTCCTACTATCTCTCTCCTCCTCATATCTGTGACAGTAGCTTTATTCAAATGCTACCAACACATGCAGTGTTTTGTGGAGGAATTGTTTTATAGCCATTATTAACATATGTAGGTAAAAAAACAAAAAGGAAGAATCAAACTTTAATTCGAAATTCATTATTTCATCTTGAAAAGCTAGTCTTTGAACTTTTTTGATTTACCATTTCATAATTCAGCTTGGTATTTCTATCCATCCACCCTAGTCAATGGCTTGTTGAGGATCCAGTCTTAAATTTGTATCTCTTAAAGACTCCTGTAGTTACCCTTAATTCAACAGTGATCTCTCTGTTTTGGCTATAGATTTTACTGATTTGGGCAGAGTAAATATAAAACTGAGAAACTATATGCTTATTTTAAGAATTTTCATCACACTCAGACCAGGGAATATGAGGCCTCATAGACTTTATTTTCTACAGAGTTTAGTATATGCTAATATAGATATGGCAAAGTAGATACAATTATTGTACTGTTAGTATATGATTACACAAAGTGCCAATCATGAAGGCATATCTCAGGTACTGATGTCTAACTTCAGTAACTTAAGGAACTTCACTGAACTTCATATTTGCCTTTTCTATATCAAATATTTGACTGATCCCTTTTTACTCTCTTACAATACAGCAATGTCCTTACATGTACGAAAAAGTAGAGGAACCCTGTGCTATAGTTCAGGCACTGGAATTTCTTTTATCCTATTTATTTTTGGCTTCTTAACACATCTTCAAGGGAAGCCTAATCCAAACATCACAACAGGAATATTCATATTTCTAAGTTGTATGTTATAGAAGCTCCTATTCTGGCTTTTAGTCTTATCCATCAAAGAAAGATGAAATTCAAATTTTGCTCCAAATACAATACTTGAGTCTGTATATTAATGACCATATCTAGATTTGCCTTTTTAAAGCTTCCTGTCTGCAAGAACACAATTGTTATTAAGTGATATATTGAATGCAAAGAATTATATAAGATTAACTCTATCTGAATCAGGCCAAAAGTCCACCTTGCCCAAAAGCCTGACTCACACATATCTATTTATATCTTACAAAGCTGTATATGATATTCTGGAAGACATATGATCTTCTGTCATCACAGCAATTGATTCCCTGACAAGAATAAAAGTCTTACAAATGGGGAACCTACAAATATATGTCAAAGTCTCTGGTTTGTGACTAAAACCGTTTCTGGTCAAGCGAGCACAACTGCCACAAGTCTCAGCTGAGAACCACCCTTCCCCTTTGCATCTTTTCCAATCCCGCCATGCTCAACTGAAGTTCCAGCTAACAAAAGAGAAAGACGGGTGGTGCATCTTTTGCCTCCTACAAATGGCAATTTTATTATAGTTATACAAGCTGGTTTATTTTTAGACTTCATTATTTTTGTAGACCTTTTTCTCTCATATTTTTTTTTCCACATGTTTCTCCTCCTGTCTCTTCCTGCTTATCTTTAAGAAAGCAGTTGTTTACCTGGGTTTTCTTTCAATTCTTCCTGTAGAATTATTCTGCATGTAATTAGTTGGGGTTTTTTTTTTTCCTTTTTTTTTCGTATTGACATCTGTGCTTTATTCTAAATATCTTTTTCATTTACGTTTTCATTTGTAGCAGTTCTCTTTTACATGCTCTCCTCTCTGAGCAGATGACAGTTTACCAGGAGAACAAACCTCCCTGACACTTCTTTTTGATACCAATATCAAGGAGAAGTTAAACTTCTTTACTTTTTTTAATCCCTTGTCTTTTTCTGTTACCTTCTCCCCACACTTCACCATTCTCGTGGGGTCTATTAATTTTATTTCCTAAGCAAGTTAAAATTGAGTAAAAGAAATAGCCTCAAAAATTCAAGTTCTTTATTGAGAGAAAAATTATGTTTAGGGGATAGAAATGTAGGTAGATAAGTAAATAATAAGGTGAAGAGGCTTTAGTTATATTTTTTTTTTTTAACACAACTCCAAAGTGTGAACAGAGAGCATAAATAACGCATTTTTTTCAACTGTTTTTAAGAAGCAGTGGCTCTGAAAGAGATTGAAATTTTTGTGGATAACTACTTGTGTCTGAGCTGCTGTGTTATGCCATAGCTAAGAGGGAAAATAAATAAGACTTTTATTTATTTAAGGCAGGAAATATGGTATGCAGGAAGATGATATGACTTCTATAAATGGCACTAATGAAACAGTAAGACCATATCTATTTCCAGTGTCCCTGGTTTGTAATATATATATATGTATATATGAACAAGCTGGAAAGGATCCAGAGAAATGTCTTACGGTTGGTCTGTGGTCTGCAGAACCTGTAGGGTAACAACAACCTAGGGAACAGGAGGGGACTTAAACCAATGGACAGAATGATGTCACCTTTTGGTGTTTCATTCATTTTGGCCAAATCCCAGAAAATACTGTGGGCAGAAACAGTAATTTTTTAATATTTTTTTTCCCAGAAAAACAAGCAAAGAGTACCTATCTTGTTCAATTACAAAAGGCTCTCAACAGAGGTTTCAACTGCTCAGCCTTTTAAGAGTTTCAAAACTGAAATGTAGACAGTATTTTATATTAAAAATTATATTTTCCATTTTGTGTTGGTTATTGAAGTTAACCCCAAATTCTGAATGATTGCAACAGAAAGGAAATTCAACTACTCAATAAAGAAATTGTTGTTCAAAAATTTCGTTCTGGCTTATACATAGACATAAATCCAAGAACATCTCCAATAACAGACTGTGCATGTAATTTAGGAAAAAAAAAAAAAAAGTTGGGATATGTAACTATGTAAATTCAAGCCAGAAATCATCCTTCCCTTTCCTCTTTCTCCTATCTCCCCCTCTCCTCTCCTCAATTAAACACTGGAATAGTGAATGTCTCCAAAAGTCGGAGGTTGGTTGCTGAGAATATTTGACCAGTTGCACTATGTAGCTAGAAAGTGAAATAGATAATTTTAAGTTAGTTCTTTTTAGCCTGAAAATTTAATAACACATGCTAGATTTTGGATACTGATGCTCTAATACTGTATCCTGAACCAAAGAATGAAAATCAGAATAAAATATTTGTTCTGGTCTATTTGCAAAGAATAAACAGAAGAAAAAATACTTTCACAATACTTCAGACTGCAGACTTCCTTAACTAAAGAGTCTAGATTACGCTAAACCGAGCCAAATCATACTTTTAATGTATAAATATTTGCTATCAGAAATTTCAATTTTACATTGAATAATGTTAAATTTGACAGTTATGAAAATGAAAAAACAACCCACCTGTATCAATTCAGAATACTAATTTAAAAGAACCACTTTTCTTTTGAACCATTTTCTGAATAGCAAATTGTTCAATAGAGAAGTCACTAAATTTTTTAGATTATAATTTCTGTTCGAGTATCACAGAATTTTTCATTTCATAATGCTTCTTCAAGTCACACTTTGAAATGAAAAATAAATATGAAACATCAGAATATCCTTCTGTAAGAAAAATTTATATTTGTAGACAAATGACTTAATAATTCCTGTTGAAATTACTTCACAACACAGAGAAAAAAAAGTCTCAAAAACTCCATTCCAGTCCAGGTGTCCAAAAATTAATTTTCAATGCTCATGAAATCATTAATTTCTCAGTGCTTTTTATACTAAAAGTAACTGAAATTTTATTCTAATGACAATCTGTTCTAATTAATCATACTTAAGTTTTTATGACATGTACCTTAATAGCTTGTCTAGTTACATTTTGCAACTTTCTCTCCTAAATATACTTTTGTTCCTCCTTTGCAGAGTCTTACTGGCAGATGTCTTTTTTCCTAGGAAAAAAAAAAAAGCAAAAGCACAAAAAAAGCCCACCGCAACTGTCAAGTGGCACTCCAGCTGTCATTAACATTATAAGTGACAGATTATTGTGTAGGTGGTAATAAGACTGTGACACAATTAAGTCCCTTTTTTTAGAAGGGGCAACATCTACACCAGTAAGTAGTGTAGTGCAGTTGGAGTAGTTCAAAAGTTTTCTGAGGGTTCAGTACTGACTTCATTTTATTTCAGACTAGCTTTTCTCTAGCACTGTGCACTAAATGCCTGGTAGTTGTTGGAGGCAGATGTAATCCTAGAGTGAATCTTCCAGGTTATTCTTATGAGAAACAAATCTGATTTATCAGATTCAAAATCACTTGAAAATACCAAATCAAACATTATAAATGGGGACCACTAGGGGATTTCCTTCAAAAGCACTCTGTTGGTCTGACCTAAAATTCTAACATAGAAGCATTTTGCAACATCTCTTTTTTTCCTTTCTTTCTTCTAACGCTTTAGCAACAGATTGTGAATTCAGATCAGATATCTGTTTTACAGATTTAACTTCAGACTCCTTTACTTTAAGAAACAAGCAAGCAGTGCAATACTCTGCAGCAGCTTCAGCCTGCTAGGCTTCCAAAATTAGATCTGAAAAGAACACACCTTTCTCCACTTCTGAGATATTGACACTGGCAGTGTTCAAGATGCAAATAAGAGAGTGGCTTTCGTTCAATTGCTGCTGCAGAATCAAACGCTGAAAGAGGCAGAGTGATTAATTGCATTCTCTGCACTTTCGCAGTTCTTCCAGAAGCTGATAGGCAGTTCCCTATGAAATGTCAGTTAGAGTTTACTAAAGTATGTCCATTTTTATTTCGTATGAAAAATGTATTTCAATAAGTAATATTAAGTGCTGAGAGTATTCAGTACAAAGCTGGATCTTTTGATGCAGGTCAAAGCAGTAGATTGCCACAAGTTAAATACTTTAACCCATCAAAACCAACCATGTATATAAAAAAATTAAAAAAAAAAATAAAATTAAAAGACAAAAAAAAAGAAGTATGACCTAAAAGCACCTTAAGATATAGATAGATTAGGACTATTGCAATTCCTTACATGATTATGAGATTAAGTTTTCACGTATCCCTGAGAGACTGGAACCTCTTTTATGATTGTTGCCTTGATTCCAAATTTGGCTGTAGTAATTCTCCTTCCTAAAAAAACTTCTCTGCCCTTCTATCCTTTGGTCCTACCTTTAGCAAAGAGATGGCTAAAGCCATTGTGGTCCCTACGGCCAAGAGTATTTCTGCATTTAATTTAAAGCAGAACTGTACTATCTATGGCCTATGCACTATATAGGTCATATGAATTGCGCCTCTATCCCCAGTCCTGTTTTTTCCAGGTGTCCCTCAAATGTAAGTATGCATATTTAATGGGACAGAGAATGTCCGTCTTTGAAACACGGTCATGTTCAGCTATGTAACAGTGAACACTTGTTCCCTGAGTTGTGTGATGGTGCCATTACAAGTGTAGAGATAGTGACAGAATGGGTTGGGACTGGAGTGTGAGGTCCTTATGTAGCTTCATATCAGGCCCACTCCAGGAAATATGGGTACTTTAAAGAATCATTGCATAAAACGTGTTAGGAGCAGAAGAATAAAAGCTTAATATTTGCATATATATGCCTGTAACACAAGGCTCCTCTTTCATTCTCTCAGTACTGCCTCCTCTCTGCCTCTGTGAAGTAAACAACAAGGAGGGAAGAGATTGATGCCTTCTGGAAAGGTTATTTGCAGAATCACAAAACCACAGAACAGATGAGTTGGGAAGTGACCTCTGGAGATCATCTAGTGCAACCCCCTGGGCAGATGAGGGTCACCTAGTACAAGTTGTTCAAGACCATTTCCAGTTGGGTTTTGAATAACTGTAAAGTGCAGACTATACAACCTTCCTGTTCCAGTGTCTGACCAACCTCATAGTAGTTTTTTTTTTTTAAAGTATATTTTCTAGTTCTAGAATTTCAATTTATTCCATATCATTGTCTAGGTTCTGTTGATTGTACTGACCAGCTCTCCACTGACTGAAATGAGAGCTTAGATATTTGGTGCACACGAAGACACCTGCATATGAACATCTAAATGCAAGTGTCTAATCTTGAACTGAGTGCTATTTCACTTATCTGTAAGTTAAGATCTGTAAATCTTAAGGGGGTGAAACTTACACAGCTTGAGAAAATCAAACAAATAGGTAAATAAAAATATGGCACAGTTCACAGGAGAACATGCTAGTGATGGTAACTTAGCAATGTAACTTACTAAGCTGCTTAAGTGGCAAATCCGTAATAAGACTTAACTGGAATTTTAACTTTAAGACAATCTTAAGTCATGTTATTCCTAGTTATCCACTAGAGCAAATGAATTCGGTTTATTATCAAAATTATGAATGTAAGGTAGTTTCTAAGAACCTGTTCTGAGAGGTTCCCAGATGGTGCATTTCTTCATGTAGTAAAAGAAACCATATGTTTTCTGTCTAAATTACTTTCTGCTTTAAACTAAAGAAAATAACATCAGAATATAACATAATTAAAGGGAAAGATCTTCACCTTCATCAGGTTATATGCAATATAGACATGCACATGAGCTGCCAGGGACTCATCGCATCCTTCCCAAAAGACAAGTACCAATAAAATTAAGTGTCCTACCTTCACATTTGTTGACAATTTCTCAAAGTTTGATTGATTAGGGAATCAAATGCCAGCAGAAGCCATTAGAGGCTTATGTGGATACTTCTGACAAGACAGCTAGAGTTCAATCCCAGTTATCAGACCAAGTGATATGCACTGCTTTGCATCTTCATTGCTTAGGATTAGCCTCCTTTAGAGCAGATTTGTCTCAGAGAGCTGAAGCAGTCTAAAATAGAGTGAGGGAACAAGATGATGATTTAGCATAATGGACAATCAGGTCCTGATTTTACTCCTTGAAGCTTTTTTATTCATAAATGTAGATTTTATGACCTCTTTTTGCAGCTCAATTGATACTAACGGAACAGCACTATGAATGAGAATATGGTCCATTACTGTCTTTAGAGGTGTTGGGGGGTTTTTTTGGACATAATGCAATCCACCAACATGAGAGATTCCCAAGCAAGCTCTGAGCAAGATACTAGGTCTCTGTAGAGATATTAGCTTGAGGAGTATGGTCATTTTAGAGGAGTGATTTGTCCATTCTAATTAGCCCTGCTTAAGAAAACGAATCCAGTAATTCAGTTATACTTCTTCTAATAGTGATACTTTGCTCAAATTATTCCGTTCAGGTTCCACTGCTGATATTTTAGTAAAATGTATGATGTGTGGGGACCTCTTCTCAGTAGGTTATAGTAACTCTAAAACCAAAAATGGAGATTTTCCATGTGAAGTAAATCCTTTTGCAAATGGGCATCAAAAAAAGCACCGTTTTAAGCCCCAATTAGTACAACATTTCACAGAAATGAGAGCATACTTTGCATCCTGCAGAGATATAAAACTCAGCTCAGTTCCAATTATAGAACATGATGATCAGTATCTTTGCAACTCAGTACACAGACAATAATTATACAATAACACTGTCACTAGGAAGTGTTTACCCAATACAGACCAAACAGCTGTCTCTTGTCCAAAACCCCTATAAAAGTTGCCACTCGTAAAACAAACAGCAATTCCATCAATACTATTTTAAGACACTTTTTAACATTTAGGAGTTAGGAGCCATCTATGGAACTATACTTTGGGGACCAGATCCATTATCATATGCTACAGTTGATTCCAAAATATGTTGGTGACTTTTCTGTTAGATCCTGACCCGTTTGTATTCATTTAATAGCAGTTGCCAAAGGGAATGCAAAAGTAATGTAGCACAGCCCTAAGCTTTAATTAATCTCCCATGGCAGTTCAGCAGACACAGAGACTCCTGTGTTTCACTCCTATTCTGTGCCACTCTAAAAGACCCTGTCCAAAATGACCTAGACATAGACCCACCCAAACAAAAGCATACCTAGAATCACAATGTGCTGCAACCAGCCTGCTTGTTACTGCTGTTGTTGTTATAGGCCCTGATACACATTAAAAAGTCACTTGTCTTCTCAAAAGAAGACAAATGTAAGATTCTATTTAAATGATGTTTGGACTGGGTGATCTCAAAGGTCCTTTCCAACCATGAAGATTCTATGATTCTATGAAATTCTCCTTGCTTTAGTTTCCATTTTGCCTTCAGTGACATCTTACAAAAGATAGTGCCATGAATGAGCCATATGCATCACTCATGTTGATTTTCCACTCCCTCCGGAGCTGAACCTTTAGCCTTTAGGTTAGTCACTTGGTGCCTATGAGACTAGATGTATGTTATGATCATTGACAAAGATAAATAATGATGCCCTACTGAAGTAAGCAGAAGCTATTAATAAAAATAATGTGAAATGGGCTAGTGTGAGTGTTTCTCACTGGTAAGCTTCTTAAACAAATGGTTAGACTTGTATTAATGCTAAAACTTCCTCTACAGAATCTCAAAAAAAAAAAAAAAAAAAAGAGAGAGGAGGAAATTATTGGAACCTTACATAACCTGCTTCTTTCTCTGTGTGGAATTTAGTTACAGCACTCATGACAGGATGTACAGACAGATTAAGACATACCTTGCTGGATTTTTCAAGGTGTTAAGCAGATACAAACTTTGTCTTTACTGATTCAGAAAAAATGCCAGCCAAATGAGAAGAGCTTTTCTTGTTGTCTGTCACTTTGAAGACACATATAGAAAACTCTTCAAAACTCTTCCAGCCCTGTTGTCCTTAAATCATCTTCTTTTTCAGTCAGAAAAGAGAGACATCAACAAAAGATGTTTCTATATCAACATGCCTTGTCATCCAATGGTTTTATTGACTCATTTTTCACTTATTACAATGCACCAAGTTTTCAAATGCCAAAGTTTGTAACAGAAATTCTCCTAAACTCTTTAGAAGGAAGTTCTAGTCTTTCTATGCAGTTTCTCGCACAAACGGCCTGGAGAGTCAGTGGTTGTCAAAGGACTGAGCCCTCAGGGGTGCCTAGCTAGTATTTGTGGCTCTTCAGCTCCTCTGGTCTGTTTAAGTGGTTCGGAACAGTACCTAGCCAAAATCTTCAATTAGCTGCTCTTCCAACTTTCTCAGTGCGAGACTGCACAATTAAAGTGTATCAAAATCACAATGTTAATGGTTTTATATAAACCCGGTGACCATGGATTATAAAGGTTAAGAAGGGAGCATAAAATGCTGTAAAGTAAAGGACAAGTGAATTAAGGGATTTTTTTCCACATAGAGGAAAACTCTCACTCTAAACTGTTAAATTTCCTTGTTTCAGTTCAAGAGGGCAAAACGTTGCCATTAGTTTATCAGTTATGGGTAGGCTGAATGTGGGCAGTACATGGAGGAAAGAATAATTGTGTAATAGTGAATATTCAATCATTCCATTCTGGTTAGCAGGGAAGCATACTTCCAATATCATGTGAAAATGTAAAATTATAAATACCAACAAGTAACATGAAAGACGTCATCATTGTCAACAGGCAAGTCTGACAATACACAAACTAAATGAAACAATAGTAAGTCATGTCAATTTTTTTTTTAAAAAAAGCAAATATATTTTAAAATGTCTTTTATGTTATTTTGCAATGTTCACACCTGACTAATGCCTTCACCGATTAACATATTTAACCTTTGCTCCAGAAAAGTTACTTCTTTAAGATGAAAATGAAGGAAAAGAGCAAAACAACTGTTTGGGATTTCAGTTCCTTTAAGCAACAATCAACTACTATACTAAATCTTCTGAAAAATGAAAAGTCTGGTGTTCTGATTAGTTATTGAAAAGCTTCTTTCAATTTAATGTAAAAAACCCCCAATTTTTTTTTTGTTTGTTTGTGGTTTTTTATTATTTTTTATGAGTGAATAACTGCTTCAAGATCCTGATAGGAATATCAGTTGTATGGACCTCCTCGTGGGTTTGGAGTAAATGGACTTGTTTCTGTAAACTGTAGTTCAACGTTCAAGTTAAGATGAATAGTTGATACCCTTGATTTTTACCCATGATACCTGAGTTGATTTCAGGTGGAAATAATTGCTGGAGTCTCTAGCTAGTTGAAGCTGTTGTCATCTATTTTCTGGCATTGTAAAAAAAGTTTTCAAGAGAACGCCTGTCCTTATAACAAAATTATCGTCAGCACTTAGTGAGTCTGATCCTGGAAGCCTCACTTAACTAGTCAGAAAACAATGTCTTTAGAGCAAAGAGTCACCTAGTATATTTTTATCCAATATATATGTAGGTCCTTGATTCAACTGGAGACTCAAAAATGTATTTTGACAAGAAGAATAACACTTCATGCACACCATTGCCTAACACCCCTCACTGGAAGAGAATAGCAGTTGGATGGATATGGAGAGGTGTTGAGCTTTGTCACAATATTATCACAAAAGAGGAGTTTTTTCTTAGTATGGGAATAGTGCTTGGATGAGAAGAATGACAATAAACTTCTGACTACTGAGAAAAAAACCTTGTGATGAAAGTTGTTCTTACACTGATGTTAAGTCAGACAGGTGATACTGAGGTTTAATTTTATTTATTCCTTAAAGAAGAAAGAAGATACTCATCCAACAATATTTTCATCCTTATCTATTGTTTAGATATGTATTAAATTTGCATAACTTACTTGTTGCAGTTGCAACTATCATTTATCAATGATCTGGATGAGTGGATAGAGTGCACCTTCAGTAAGTTTGCAGATGACACCGAGCTGGGTGGGAGTCTTGATCTGCTGGAGGGTAGGAAGGCCATACAGAGGGATCTGGACAAGCTGATCAATGAGCCGAGGCCAGTGGTATGAGTTTCAATAAGGCCAGGTGCTGGGTCCTGCACTTGGGTCACAACAACCCCATGCAATGCTATAGGCTTCTGGAAGAGTGGCTGGAAAGCTGCCCAATGGAAAGTGACATGGGCTCACTACAAGGAAGACATTGAGGTGCTGGAGGGTGTTCAGATAAGGGCAAGAGTGTGTTCAGAAGCTGGTTGGGGGTCTAGAGCATGAGTCTTATGAAGAGTGGCTGAGGGAACTGTGGATGTTTAGCCTGGAGAAGAGGATGCTGAGGAGAGATCTCATCACCCTCTACAACTACCTGAAAGGAAGTTGTAGTGAGATGGGAGTTGGTTTCTTCTCCCAAGTAATAGGTTATAAGACAAAACGAAACATCCTCAAGTTACGCTAGGGGAGGTTTAGATTGAATATTAAGAAAAATGTCGTCACAGGAAGGTTTANTAGATATGTATTAAATTTGCATAACTTACTTGTTGCAGTTGCAACTATCATTTATCAATGATCTGGATGAGTGGATAGAGTGCACCTTCAGTAAGTTTGCAGATGACACCGAGCTGGGTGGGAGTCTTGATCTGCTGGAGGGTAGGAAGGCCATACAGAGGGATCTGGACAAGCTGATCAATGAGCCGAGGCCAGTGGTATGAGTTTCAATAAGGCCAGGTGCTGGGTCCTGCACTTGGGTCACAACAACCCCATGCAATGCTATAGGCTTCTGGAAGAGTGGCTGGAAAGCTGCCCAATGGAAAGTGACATGGGCTCACTACAAGGAAGACATTGAGGTGCTGGAGGGTGTTCAGATAAGGGCAAGAGTGTGTTCAGAAGCTGGTTGGGGGTCTAGAGCATGAGTCTTATGAAGAGTGGCTGAGGGAACTGTGGATGTTTAGCCTGGAGAAGAGGATGCTGAGGAGAGATCTCATCACCCTCTACAACTACCTGAAAGGAAGTTGTAGTGAGATGGGAGTTGGTTTCTTCTCCCAAGTAATAGGTTATAAGACAAAACGAAACATCCTCAAGTTACGCTAGGGGAGGTTTAGATTGAATATTAAGAAAAATGTCGTCACAGGAAGGTTTATCAAGTATTGGAATA
This sequence comes from Rhinoptilus africanus, assembly GCA_013400135.1. NCBI lineage: Eukaryota > Metazoa > Chordata > Aves > Charadriiformes > Glareolidae > Rhinoptilus > Rhinoptilus africanus. Next base: position 83,714 of record VXBO01002509.1, on the reverse strand, counting down.
GGCTTCCCAGGAAAGTGGTTGAGTCACCATCCCTGGAGATATTTAAAGATATGTAGATGTGGTGCTGAGGGAGATGGTTTAGTGTTAACTTGGCAGTGCTGGTTAACGGTTAGACTTGATGATCTCAAAGGTCTCTTCCAACCACAATTATGCTATGATTCTATGATGCTATACTATTGCATCCAAAGTCAAGAGAACAGTGAACACTTAAAACATTTGACCTTTGAGGCTGAAAGACTGATTTTCAATACAATCAGTGGGGACAACCAGTCACTGCACATATTGTAGAAAGCCAGGCCATTTATGACTTTCACAAATTCACTCTCACCATAGACAAGTTATTGCAATGGGATGACTCCTTGATGAACCACTCAAACTCTTACTGGTTTAGATATAGAAAGGTGGTTTTGTTTTCCATTTGTATTTTTGTTTTATTTTCCTACTGCTTGCAGCTGTTGAAACATCAGCTATCAGCAGAAGCATTGGAATAGTTTTCTTTTAAGTCAACTTCAGTAGCACAAATTTCAGCTCTTGTATACAAAGTACAGTTCCAGGAGATCTAAGACACATTGAAACTGGAGTTTGCAATATTTAAATAAACAAAGTGTCAGGATGTCTGGTTTAGGATATAAATTAGTAAAGAACAAGGAAAGGAGTGTTACCATTTCTGACAGTTCCAGCCCCAGCATCCTCATTAATGGAGCAGAGGCTGACGTTTTCAAACCCATTCATGATTATCTCTGAACTGCACTCTGAAACTGGAACAGTTTTTACTTCCTCAGTACTTAACATTATCCTCCTGAATCTTTTGATACCTCACACTAGAGACATTTTGCTGTGCACTGGGTTTAGGCTTTATGGTTTCTGTGAATGGCACATCAAAATATATAAAAGAGAATCAAAGTGTCAGAATAACATAAAGATACTACCAAATACTTTAATTAATGTAAGAATGTAGAGAGGGAACAAAAGTATAAATCTTTTATTCATACTGAAGGCTAATTTAGTTCACATTTATTTATTTATTTTTAATTTTATTTTTGGACTCTTCAGATAGCATGTCTTATGTAAAATACATAAACAGCTAGGGAAACATCGCAGTAGATATTAAACAAATTTATGTTCAGTTTCCTGGGTGAACAAAATACTTAACTTTCCTTAAAGAGGTAATAGGACACAAGTAGAAATTTGCAATTAAATGTTACCTAACAAAGCCTGAAAAAGTATCATGCTACGGTTGGGTCTACAGGAATGTCATGCCTAGAGGAAGAAGATAGATAGCAAAATTTGAACTAAGATTTGATACGTCATCAAGTATTCCTTATGCAGACTAGAATTGATTAAAATATACATCAAGAAATGCTTTGTGCTGACACTATACGAGAAGTCTTGATTTTAGTTCCAAATGCACCCAGAAATGTTGCAACTTTGCCTTCCCCACTGATTCATAATAAATAGAGATGAGATTTGTGTGTATCTAAATCATCTCTCTACCAAAGCCAGATTATTTTTAACAGCCCATTGTCTAGTCCACTTTACAGTGACTCATATAATATGTCTTCCACAAACAGGTCACAGAGACAGTTTCATGACTTAATAAATCATACGGGACTGGTTTAGAATATTTAATTCCACTGGAAAATAGAAATTAACACAAAATTCAATCCATTAACAGGGATTTTCTCTAAAAATTCAATATATTTTCCTGTTTGTTCAGTATAAACTTATTATTCCTTCACCATTCACTTTCATTATTCCTTCCTCTGAATTCACTCAAAACCTAAATTCAACTGCAGTTATTGTTGTAACACTCATTACCATCCTTCAGCCATACTGCATATTTTTTCAGTTCAAACTGTCCTTTAACTTTTCACTGAGTCCTTTGAATCACTTATTCCTGCCACCTTTGGCAGAGTAGTGTTCTAATGAAAGTTATTTTGTTGCAAGACCTCTGTTCAGCTATTGTTTGTCAAAGTTTGATACAAACCCCCCAAAAATAAAAAAACACACCCCAAACAAACAAACAAAGTCCTCAGAAAGATCCCAAATAATTTTCTGTGAGTTTTCTAGGCTTTTCAGGTGTACTCTAAGATGTGCTTCCTTTTATTTTGGTAAATTTGCATAATATCTTTTGTTTATCTTCATTCAATTTGGATGAGATTTCTCTTTTTGCACTCTTTAAACAGCTCAGTTGCAAATATTTGTCTTTGTTTCACCTCAATCAACTTACACCAAGGGATGGTCTTTCCCTAAAATATACACTTTTTTCAATGCTAAACCTGTGCTTCAGAATCTCCAGTTAAAAATGGGTATATCTTTTTACTTCCATGTTTTCCCAGATTTACCTTTGAGAACACAACTAAAACTAGTGGATGAGGAATTTAGCATTATTTTTACATTTTATTTTACACTTAAATAATTATCTAAACCACATAATTATTATCAGATATTTGATTAGTAACAATGATTGCTCACTGCTTAGTCTACCTGCACATCTCTTATTCCATGGATGTTTTGTATAAATGATTACGTAAAGTCTCATAATGACTTATATTATCTATCATATAAACCGTGCAGTAGTACTGTTGCTTTCTGAGTGGGCAATTTAACTTTCATAAACAGGAAGAAGACCTTTTTTCTGCTTCACTGATCCTTTAAGTGTTCAAGAGTAGTTTGTATAGAGGTATTCTGCAAGCCTGCAAGTTGTTAACTGAAGTAGTAACTAGTCAAATTGAATTTACATGCACTAAGGCTTGTTGGTCACATACACAAGGCTTTATTTATTGAGAAATTTGTGGGTTTGTTAGAGAGGAAAAACAGACAGATTTCCTTGAGAAAATAAACCCTGAGATACATAAAGGATTCAGCTTGAAATATGCAGTCCTGGACAACCTGCTGGCAGGTCAAAAGGTTATTGGAGAGTGAAGGTTCATGATACACCTGGAAGGAACTGAGATTCTTGTGCTGCCAGAAAACTTGCAGGTTCTACCATACCTTCACTCATCTTTGGTCCACTGTGCTGAGTTCTTACAGTCTTATAAAATAGTTTGAGTTCTTTACCTTTGGCTAAGATATGGTTTAGCTGCTGGACTACATTGTTCATGACAATGGACATGCCCAGGCTGCACCAGTTGTCAAATTCCATTTGCTCAGCTGCTATTTGGCTTAGTTACNCTCTTTCACAATACTTGAGGCAGTTTTTCCCGCTTTTCAAGGTTGTACTGCTTCAGTGACCAGTAATTGATTATCAGTGGGTTGTTTGTAGCCCTGAGGTTTTTGTTCTGATCTTGTGTCCTTATTTTCAAATCCTGTGAAAGTTAAACTCCCTTTAACTCTACATTGTAACAAGAGACACCAAGTACCAAATTTCTTTTCCTTGATTCCCACAGCAAATTCTCATTTATAATTCTCATTCTCTTCATAAAAAGTCAAATAGGCTTCATCCCTGATTCCTTGAAAAATTAGTACAAGGAAAATTAATGTAATGCCTGCAGCCATTTACTAACAATGGCAGTAGAATATTTACTGAGCCAAAAGAAAACCAAACCTGAACTTGATGGAATTTTGAGTAATACATAAAAGTGATGGATTACACAGTACCTGCAATAGTAGGCAGCAAGACCAACATCTTCCTGTCAAGTTCTATCTTCCTGTGTTAATAGGTAGATTTTAATTAAACACTGCTGTACAATTCCATTGGCTCCTTAGCATAAAACTCGACTTTGATAAAAACTGTTTTCTCTCCTTCTAGGGATTTAAGAACCCAGACAAAAAACAGGGAATCAAGGTTCAATAAGATATAAAAATTTCTGCCAGAGTCTTAGATCTGGTCATCTCAAAGAGGAGAGGTATGCAAGTTTTTAAGTTGTTAAACTTTTGATTCAGACAAAACTGTAGCAGTTATGGGTTCTTTTTAAGGTTAGAATTTCCTGTTGTAGTACTTAAACAAAATATATTCTCTCTTTGCAGTGAGCATTCCAGAAAGATTAATGCTGGAGGGATAAGGTATATGAAAGTCTAAGTTATGCACTTAAGTTTTTAATTGGTAATTACTGCCCTTTTTTTTTTAGTTATCATTATAAGCTTTTAAAGGCTGTTAACTTCTAAGTCTTCTCTAGCTTTACTGCTTGTTTTGATACTTAGCCTGAATCTGTCTACTTACTTCCTAAGAATTATTCCTAGGAATTATTATACAAAATGAAGAGGCAAAAGGGAGGCAAAAGGAAGACCAGAGAAGTGGTGGGCCCACTGTTAAATGAGACAGGAGCCATGCTGACGGAGGATGCGGAGAAGGCGGAGTTATTGAATGCCTTCTTTGCCTCGGTCTTTACTGCTCAGCCAGCTCTCAAGAGCTCTAGGCCTTGGAGAAGGTAGCGGGGAAAGAGGAAGACTTCCCCTGGGTGGAGGAGGATCAAGTGAGGGATCAGTTAGGTTAACTAGACATTCACAAGTCCATGGGCCCTGACGGGTTACACCTGAGAGTGCTGAAGGAGCTGGCAGAAGTCATTGCTGGGCCACTCTCCACCACCTGTGAAAGGTCCTGGAGAACAGGCGAGGTGCCTGAAGACTGGAGGAAAGCCAATGTCACTCCAGTCTTCAAAAAGGGCAAGAAGGAGGACCCGGGGAACTACAGGCCGGTCAGCCTCACCTCCATCCCTGGAAAGATGATGGAACAGCTCGTTCTGGGCATCATCTCAAAGCATATGGAGGAAAAGAAGGCCATCAGAAGTACCCAGCATGGATTCACCAAGGGGAAATCATGCCTGACTAATCTGATCGCCTTCTATGATGGTTTGACTGAATAGAAGGATGGATGAGGGGAGAGCGGTCGATGTGGTCTACCTTGACTTCAGCAAGGCGTTTGACACGGTCTCCCACAGCATCCTCCTAGGGAAGCTTAGGAAGAGTGGGTTAGATGAATGGACAGTGAGGTGGATAGAAAACTGGTTGAAGGACAGAGCCCAGAGGGTTGTGATTAGGGGCGTGGAGTCTAGCTGGAGGTCAGTGATGAGCGGTGTTCCCCAGGGGTCAGTACTGGGCCCAGTGCTCTTCAATATATTCATCAATGACCTGGATGAGGGGATAGAGTGCACCCTCAGCAAGTTTGCTGACGACACAAAGCTGGGAGGGGTGGCTGACACCCCGGAAGGCTGTGCCGCCATCCAGAGAGACCTGGACAGGCTGGAGAGCTGGGCGGAGAGGAACCTCATGAAATTCAATAAGGGCAAGTGTAGGGTGCTGCACCTGGGGAGGAATAACCCCCTGCACCAGTACAGGTTGGGAGCTGACCTGCTGGAGAGCAGCTCTGAGGAAAGGGACCTGGGAGTCCTGGTGGACAACAGGATGACCATGAGCCAGCAATGTGCCCTTGTGGCCAAGAAGGCCAATGGCATCCTGGGGTGCATCAAGAAGAGTGTGGCCAGCAGGTGGAGGGAGGTCATCCTCCCCCTCTACTCTGCCTTGGTGAGGCCCCACCTGGAGTCCTGTGTCCAGTTCTGGGCTCCCCAGCTCAAGAAGGAGAGGGAACTGCTGGAGAGGGTGCAGCATAGGGCTACAAAGATGATTAGGGGACTGGAGCACCTCTCTTATGAAGAAAGGCTGAGGGAATTGGGTCTCTTTAGTCTGGAAAAGAGATGGCTGAGGGGGGATCTTACAAATGCAACGCTCTTCTCAGTGGTGCCCAGTGACAGGAGAAGAGGTAATGGGCACAAACTTAAGCACAGGAAGTCCCACCTAAACATGAGGAAGAACTTCTTTACCTTGAGGATGGCCAAGCACTGGCACAGGCTGCCCAGGGAGGTGGTGGAGTCTCCGTCTCTGGAGACATTCAAAACCTGTCTGGATGGGTTCTTGTGCAACCTGCTCTAAGGTGGCCCTGCTCTGGCAGGGGGTTGGACTAGATGATCTCCAGAGGTCCCTTCCAGCCCTGTGATTCTATGATTCTGTGAAATTATTCCTCTACTGATCTTTATAGAAGCACTATGATAATTACATGCTTTCCTACAGCAAATTCTCATCTAAACCGAACCACAGAGCAAGTTGTTTGTAAGGTCAGGCTTAAGACTTGATGACTTTAATTTTTTTTTAATCCTTTTACATGTGATGTCTGATACTATAGTATTTATCAGTCATTTCCTGCATTTTAATCAATGTCCTCTGCAGCAATAAGGAAACAGATGTTCAGTGGGATAAAGTGGACATCATATGCAGGAGTTACCAATGTGACTTGGTGGCTCACTCACCTGAGATGGGTTCACTGTACCAGAGCCGTTGAAATGCATGGTGCTTTGATGCAGGGGTGTTTTTTCTAGCAGAACTTTCATCCCACTTCTCCAGAAACTTCTTGGAATTCTTTCTTAGAATTGATTTTCCTTATGAAATGTTCAAAATTAGGAAAAAAAGGTGTCTTTACAGGCAGTCACAGTCAGTCTTCTTCACAATATTTGTATTTTTGATGGAAGGCATGTAGAAAATTGTATTTTAATTTATTGAGGTGTCCAGAATGGGATTGAAGAGTGTCATGGAATAACACAGATGAAGAAATGAACCCTAAAACAGATGCGTACTTTATTAACTAAAATGTTTCTCTAAATGTATGACATCTACAGAGACATTAATTGCACCTGCTGAGCACCTGGCTTGCCAAAGATAAGTACAAAGAGTATAGAAGTTTTGAAGCCTAAAGGGAATCGACTTTAAATGATCTAAAGAATTTACAATCTCTCATGAGGAAAAATACTTGTTGCTTACAGCAATGTTTACTAGCAAAATACTTAAAGATAAGCTTCAATTAAAAAATTGTAATCATAGACATATAAAGAAAACAAGAGAATTGAAGTCAGTGACACGTGCTGGCATTATCTCCTCTTCAGGTGTGCATTAGCTCCACAGACTTGAGACTCCACTACTTGAGACTACAAATTTACATGTATTGATATAAGTTTATAGACTTAATTTTCCCAGAACGGCCAATATTACCACTGAATAGCAAAAGGAAGATGTGCTTTGGTGATGAGATTCAAAAGTGTTAAGGAGTTTAATTGAAATTTGCCTATATTTATTCAACAAAGTACTCAAAACAGACAATTTGATGTTCAATGCAATTAAGGGAAGAAGTGTGTAAAATGAAAGGTCACCCTTTTTTGTTGCCCCTTTGTTCCTTTCTGTGCCTTAAAGTGTCTGATGTTAGTTTTTCTTATGATGACTGGGGGATGGTCTGAAATAAATATTTCCTCCTCTGCAAATCCTCTTCTTTCCTCAGCCCTGTTCCATTACTTCCTTTCCACAGATTCCTGCAAATAAATTAAATAATAAATACATGGGTATGGCAAGTAAATAACGGCTTAATTCAATAAAGCAAGTTAATTGTTTCCAAAGACTTTGTGTGCATGTTATACCTCAAAATCATTTTTGAGGCATCTTATTGCTTCTTTTTTTTTAATGTTCTGATTTGATCTTCTTTTTGCCTTGATGAGAAGCAAACTCTAACCTGTTTATATCAGAAGACAGAATTTATCCAAATCTCTCCTACTGAACACCCAACAAACCATTCCAAGTAACAGATTCATGGGACATCTTCAACTAAGTGTGGGATCCTTTGAAGTCACAGAATTGTGCAGGCTTTGTCCTAAGATTTGGGGTTTTTAATTTCACATTGCAGAAATCTTTTATGCATATAGCCATTTTCACAAGCAAACTCAAGAATGTTACATAGCTGTATTTCTATGCATACATGAGCATGAAGAAAATTGTTTATAGTTTTATCATAGAATCACAGAATTGTCTATGGTCCCTATTCCTATTGGAAGGGACCTTTCAGATCACCGAGACCAACCATCACCTAATAGTCATCTCAAAGCATATGGAGGAAAAGAAGGCCATCAGAAGTACTCAGCATGGATTCACCAAGGGGAAATCATGCCTGACTAATCTGATCGCCTTCTATGATGGTGTGACTGGATGGATGGATGAGGGGAGAGCGGTCGATGTGGTCTACCTTGACTTCAGCAAGGCGTTTGACACGGTCTCCCACAGCATCCTCCTAGGGAAGCTTAGGAAGAGTGGGTTAGATGAGTGGACAGTAAGGTGGNGTTCTGATTTGATCTTCTTTTTGCCTTGATGAGAAGCAAACTCTAACCTGTTTATATCAGAAGACAGAATTTATCCAAATCTCTCCTACTGAACACCCAACAAACCATTCCAAGTAACAGATTCATGGGACATCTTCAACTAAGTGTGGGATCCTTTGAAGTCACAGAATTGTGCAGGCTTTGTCCTAAGATTTGGGGTTTTTAATTTCACATTGCAGAAATCTTTTATGCATATAGCCATTTTCACAAGCAAACTCAAGAATGTTACATAGCTGTATTTCTATGCATACATGAGCATGAAGAAAATTGTTTATAGTTTTATCATAGAATCACAGAATTGTCTATGGTCCCTATTCCTATTGGAAGGGACCTTTCAGATCACTGAGACCAACCATCACCTAATACAGACAAAAAACATCACTAAACCATGACCCTCAGCACTATGTCTACCCGTCTTTTAAATAACTCCACAGATGACGGTTCCACCACTTCCCTGGGCAGCCTGTTCCTAAGCTTAATAACCCTTTCAGTGAAGAAATTTTTACTGATATCCAGTCTAAACCTCCCCTGGTGCAACTTGAGGCTGTTTCCTCTCATCCTATTGCCTTTTATTTAGGAGAAGAGACTGACCCGCACCTCTCTATAACCTCCTTTCAGGTAGTTGTAGAGAGCGATAAGCTTTCCCCTCAGCCTCCTTTTCTCTAGGTTAAACAATCTCATGGCACACTATGCACTAACAGTTGAGTCAAATGCTTTCTGAAGACAACAGGAAGATTTTCACACAATGGACACTAGGATGCCTTCAGCTTGTCAGTATTACAGATTTTCCATTTCTACAAAAGTGGAGTCACAATTATACATTCTATTTTATATGTGATTCATGCAGAACTCCTTCAGCATAAACTAGATGTTTATTCACAAAAACATGTTGACAAATTGACCTTTCCAGCTGAAATATTGTTGATCTGACTTTTCCTGGCCTCTAAAAATAAAGAAGCGAAATACTGTAATGTTTTAAAAGTTTTAGCTTTAAATTTATTTTTTTTTCTTAAGAAAGCTGGCAGGCACTTCATTAGGAGTTATGATGGCACTGTAAGTCAGATAAACAAGAGTTCATACATGAACTACAGTTTTCAGAATAATTTCCAGAAGATATGCTATGCTACTTGAAAATAATATGTTTGGTCCTTCACCATCTTGCGCCTTTCGTATCCATTTCCACCCTTGCACAGGGAAAGCTAACAATGCCAGTAGCACTTTATATCCTCTACAAATAAAAGAAATAGCAAACACAAAATTTTGGCCAGTCAAGTTTCATTTTAGTAAGCCTCAAATTCAAGGTAAAGTAGTTCTGCAGCTATTTCTACTTGGCGATCAAAAGACATTGTGAGTGTGAGAGCTGCTTTACTGTCCTCCATGCTTTTGTGTATCCAGCAAAGCTCAAAGCTGAATTTCTCCTGAAAAGGAGTTAATTCACTAGTGTTCTTGATTGTACATTACTAATATAATATCACCAACAGAAATTCCATTTTTTCCTTAATTGGTGACTTTATTCTTGTGTGCAAGGGTTGATAGTACTCTAAATTTTAGTACGATGAGTGTAGAGGAAGAGTGTTCTCCAACTTTCAGCTTATTATACACATATATATATTTGAAATGCAGTTTGCATAGAGAGAAAAAGTAGAAGACACTTACTGGAATGAAGGTTGACAAAAATCAATACCGTACAACACCATTCCTTTCAAAACAAGACTGGCTTTCATACTGATTTATATCTTCATGATAAGCTACATTTATATGGGAGAAGTATTTGGAGTACTAGTATCTTTTGGCCTTTTTTAATCTTTGTAACCACAGTACATCATAGTCACAACAAAAAAATTAGCTCCAGCTTGCATACAGTCTCACAGAGGTTTAGATCTTGGACAAGGATATAACACAAAGTAATTTGGTCTTCTGTGTCTTCTGTTTCCATGAATGTTCCTTCACAGGCTGATCTTGAAAATAACTGTCCTTAGACTTTTTTAGAGTCTTTTGTGATGTTAGGTGAGCACTAAATACAGCAGGTATTTTTCATAGGAAGAAACAGAAAGGTGGCACCAGAAAGATCAAATGCATTTCCAATACAGAGCAACAGCAAAAGCATTCTAATAATAAGGTGAAAGACTTGCAAATAATTTATTAATAAAAGATTCAGCTAAAACAACAAAGCAGAAGCAGAAATTATCTGACCTTTCATGTCCTTCTTTTAGTAGACTCAAGAAGAAGAGCACATCAGGAGCATAGTTGAATCCATCATTTAAGAAAACAGGTGAAAAAGAAAGCAATGTAGTAAAAAAATAAAATCCAAAGCATAATCATAGTAGGATAATATTATTTCGGGTCTGGAGATTGGCAGTTATGATGAGGTGTACTCTGAGAGTTATTTAGTCAGAGACAGATACTACAACACTAAATTCAGTGTGTTCCCCAAATCTTTAAGCCGAAGAGGATTTTTGATGAACCACCTGATAAATAAAAAAAGCAATGGATCTGGGAATCATTGAGGATACTGAAATATAAGGATTCTGTATAAAGTTACTGGGCTGAAGGAAACCTCTGTGTTCAGTCTCATGGCAACAGGCATGAGATAAAAACCAGACAAAACAATTAGTATGATTTAGTAGACTTTACTTCTGTCCAGATCTGATGAATCTCAGGACCATAACCCCAAAGTCAGAGTGTGTAGAACTGAGATAATTATTCATTGATCTAACCGTTTTAACACTATGTTGTCTAACCATCTGCATGTAGACACCAAGAAATCTTCTCAAGTTCTTTTTTTATAATCCTATAACTTCTGATTGCAGTCCAAAAAAACTAGTAATGACAAAGAATTTATTGAAAACCTATTCCAAAATACAGATCTTCATCATTTAGGAGTTCCTTATATTTTTTTCTGCTACTTCCACCTTACAAATTATCCAATTCAGTATATATAAATAAGAATTTCCCATTTTTCTCAGAATGCTATGTAGTATTACCTAAAGATTTCAGTAGTAATGGTTTTATGTTTTCTTTCAGGGAATTCGTAAACCCAGAAGACGCTTAGGAACACAGAGACAAATGGAATAATCTGTTACTTCACAAACAGTTGGAAATCATATTTGAAAATACACAAACTGTTAGAATTATTGAAAGGGTCATCAAATCAAAGATGCTTCAAATCTGGTATCTTGTCTATGATAATGGCTAGTAACAGATGCGTAGGTGAAAGTATGAGGAAAAAACTAGTGAAAATAGAAAGCTTTTACTGGCATGGTCTTCAATATACTCCCATAAATTTGCAGGTCATGAACTTTATGAGCAAGGTGGTGTATCTTTGTGTGTAGTAGCCCTCAATGGATTATTTTCCTATGAATCCCTCTGTGAGTTTTAAGTTGTTTTCAGAAGCCTTTGGTGCCTATTGACATTCAAAGTAACTTGTGCCAGAGAGTTCCACTGACAATTTAAGCTGATGCTTCCTAATGTTTATATTTGAAGAGGCAAATCTTTCCCCTTTCCTATTCTCTGTGTCATCTGTTGCATCTCCTTATCCATTTCCTCTCGATGTCAATTTAGCAGGTTTAAGAATGCCTTTCTCTTTAGTGGTTCCTTGCATGGGGAACCGTTCCTTACTGTCTGGAATGAAATCATTCCCTTTGTTTTTCTATGTCCTTCTAAAACTACTATATCCTTTCCTTAAAAGGGGAGTCAGATATATACATATTACTCAAGATGAGAGAGGAAGGATTTGCATAGTGGGACATGATGTCTTCTGTTTTCCTAATCATTTCTAATGTGTATGTTTTTGCTTTGCTACTGATCACTGAACTGATGTTTTCACACAGCTACTTATTACAAGTCAAGATCTCTTTCCCAAGTTCTAGTTGCTCACTTAGAGCCATCAATGTGCATGGAAAATTTGGATTATTTTTTTCCTAAGGGCATTATTTTAAATATATATGCATTGAATTGTTCTGCATGCACATTCGCTGCTCTTAGCAGACTTTATCACCTCACTATCTTTACTTTTTCTGGCGTGTTTATGAACAGCACAAGCACCAGTACAGATCCTTGGGGGACTTTTCTCCAGTAGTAACCACTCTCCACTGGGAAAATAGACCATTACCTCCTACTTTTATTTCTCTCCTTTTGAAGACCCATATTTCCATGCAATGGCCCTCTCTTTTACCCCACAGTAGTTTACTTTCTTGAAGAACACCTGGTGAGAAACCTTGCCAAATGACTTTTGGAAATCTGAGTCTCTTTTTTTTTTTTGTGTGCTAACTCCCACAAAGAAACAAATTAGTTTGTCAAGTATGATATCCCTTTTCAAAAAGGGGAAGACTGTTTACTTTAATTTTACATTGATCCACTAATCCTACCTTTTCTTACACTTTTTTTAACAGTAGGGTAGCTACAGACATAAAACTTATTTGTTCATAACTCTTAGGATTCCTCATGAACAGCACTGGTAAAACTGGCATCACCTTTGCTATCTTCCAGTCTCTTAATATCAATAAGGTTTTAAACAGGATTTGATTATTCTTTTTTTTTTAAATCTTAAGTGAATATGAGTGGCAACTTGATCTTGTTCATTTTTTGTCTGGTAAGTTCTGCCTGCAGTTCAAATTGAAACACAACTCCTGTAGAGAAAGGTTCAGATGAGAATCTCTGCAAGCTTCTGTTTGTAAACTGTGAACGTCAATGAAAAGCTAAATCATTTTTCTATTGCTTATCTTACCTGAGTGCTCATTTTAATACTTGCTCAGTTTTTGACCTGACATTCTTCCTGGTGGACTTCCATTTCTCTGGAAAAAAGGATTTATTACTAGTTTTTATGCCCTTGACAAACATATTTACTCGGATTATGTATGTTATGTTGCCACAATTCCCTATTCGTCTCAATGATTTAAATTATAAGCTTTGAGATAGTGATAGGCCTGCTTCTGTTCTGTTTATACATAACTAAGCCACAAAGGTCCAGGTGTGCCGAGGTTCTCACAGCTATATGATATTTTTTTTTGTTTGAATATGACTTTAAGAGTAGAAGGTATAACAAAGGTGATGTAAAATTAGTTTTCCACAGAAAAATTATGACTTAATGTGGGAAATAGTAATGAAACTGCTACTGATTTGCAGATGGGAAAGAAGATCCCCATCGTAAACTGCTATGCAAGGGAATGGGAGGCAGAAGACAATTACTAAAGATACATCCGACACAATGAAGGACACATCTTTGAGATAATAAACTTTGAGATGTAAGGAGCCCCTGTACTTGGCACTGGTGAAGCCAGTACCTCGAATACTGTGTCCAGTTTTGTGCCCTTCACCACAAAAATGCCATTGAGGTGCTGGAGTGTTTCCAGAGAAGGGCAATGAAGCTGGTGAAGGGTCTGGAGAACAAGTCTTATGAGGAGTGGCTGAGGGACTGGGGTCATTTAGCCTGGAGAAAAGGAGGCTGAGGGGAGACCTTATTGCTCTCTACATCCACCTGAAAGGAGGTTGTAGTGAGGTGGGAGCTGGTCTCTTCTTCCAGGTAACAGCCAATAGGACAGGAGGAAACGGCCTCAAGTTACACCAGAGGAGGTTTAAACTGGATATTAGGAAAAATTCCTTCACTGGAAGGGTTATTAAGCATTGGAACAAGCTTCCCAGGGAAGTGGTTGAGTCATTATCCCTGGAGGTATTTAAAGGATGGATAGACATAGTGCTTAGAGATATAGTTTAGTGGTGGTTTCTGTCAGTGTTAAGTCGATGACTGGACTTGATGATCTGAAAAGTGCCTTCCGACCTAGGCAATTCTATGATTCTATGATTCTATGAACCTGTATTTGAGTGGACATAGCAGAATTTTTCATACTTGAGAGTAGAACCAAAATTCTGCCTGTATACCTGGTTCTGTGCTCTATGGAAAAATCTTGAAGAATTAAAATTTATTTTTTTTTAAGTAAAGCAATTTAAGATATATATTTTCTAATCAATAAAAAAGAAATAATTTTTAAAGCAATTGTTTTACTCAAGCAAGTTTATTTATTTTAATTATCCTAAGAAAGTTTCACTATGACAGTCTAATTCTTCTCTTGCCTTTCATTGACACCAGCAGTAGAATGCTGTTTGCAAAGAGGACACCAAAAGATATTTTTTTATATGAGAGTTTTTACTTGTGAACTAAATATCTAAACTTCCATTGTTGTAACTGAAGAAGTAGTCAAAACAACCAATGGCATCCAAGAATCATGTCAGGTGCCTGCCAATAAGGAAGATTTAAATTGCTTCTAGAAGAGGAGATTAAATAGCTTATGTGCAGACACCTACTGTAGATACTTGCATTTAGAAGACTTCATCTGGAGCTGATTCCCACCCTTTGTACTATCTAAAATTAATTTTTTTAGCTAATGTCATTATTGGTCCACTTCTGTATTTTTTAAAAGGTTGTGAAGATCATGCAAGGTTGCTGGTAGCTGGAAAAAGGATGTTATTGCACCAATCTCCAAAAAAGGGAAGAGTGAGAATCCGTGGAGCTACAGATTGCTCAGCCATAGTCTGATCCCTGCGAATATCAAGAAGTTGGTTGTCTTCTGATCCCTTGTTGTACACACAAAAGTGAAGGAGGTAAATTGGAACAGTTCATGTGGTTTTAACAAGGAGACTGGACTAAAGACCTACTGAAGTCCCTTCCAGTCTGAACTACTACATGATCCTGTGATTCTATGACTAAAGCCCTTTATTTGCAAATAGTGTACTTATTCAGAGATCACTTCAATGTCAATAATATATACTTTAGAAATCGCTCCTATTGGAGCAGTATCACTGGAATGTAATGTGTCGTAGCCTTACTGTCTATAATGCATTCTTTAAATTAGTATAAAGTACAAGCTCCTGCCCAGAAGGTAGGAAAAAAAAAACAGAAAGAGAAGAAAAAGCAAAACACATTAAAGAAATCAAAGGAAAATGTGAATTATTTTTTTATTAGCATTTGATTTGATTGCATATCGTATAACAAATTGTTGCTATCACAGTACAGAAAAATTGCCAGAAAAAGATCCAAATGGCAAGGCAATGATAGATTTTGAAGTAAAGAACTTTGTCTCCACTCCATTTCACATTCAAATAATGAGTTAAATAGTCAGTAGAAGTACCTAGGGATATTCTCCTTTTATGAAAATAAAACTATATTTTAGATAATAAGCCTACATCTTTAATTTTGTATGAAAAAAAATACCATTTCGGAAATAGCACAATAAATCTTTGTGAAATATAAGTGAAAAACTGCAGTCTTAATTAGGTAAGTACAAGAAGTTTGACCATGTTTGCAGCTAATATATCAGGCTGTTATAATCAGGTAAAACAAACATGCTGCATATCTAATCTTCAAATGAATCCAATTTAATTTTGTCTAATTACTCATTTCATTCCCAGACATGTCATGCAGCTGTAAAGCCAGATGACCCAGTAGCTTTTTTGCTTTACAAAACTGGACACAAATTCCAGCAAATTCCAGTATGCTGGAAGGTTGAAAAACCTCCAAAAGAAATTGATGGTGTAAATTTGTTTCAGAAAAATATTATCCACACTAAGAAAGCTTGTTGATGTTTACTCAGTTGAGCACTAATAATGGTGACTTTTTTTGTTTCCCCAGAAGAGGTGATCAGAGTACTACAGATTAATATGGTATCTTACACACTTGCTGAGGGAAAATGTATTTGAGGTAGACACCAGTTCAACTCCGCAATAAAATTTAGTCATTCTTATAAATGGCATTCCATTGGAAAGTGATGAGTTATGGCAACATCTCACCAACATGGTTAAATTAAATTTGGTTTGTAAAAGGCAGTTTTCTAATCTCCCCAATTTACAGTCTGACAGACAATGTAAGTTATTTTCTCCGAACTAAATATATATGGGAAAAGCAGACACCAATTTTAGCTATTCAACTTAAATATTCAGAGGGAGTTAATAAAAATCCTTAGTAAATTGTCTTTCTGATGGGTTAAACGCATAAATCGCAGGTTGACAAAATGATTTATAGAAGTCCTGTGTTCCCTTTTCCTGTTCTGTAGTACCTCTAGATTGTCCTAGACAGGGGGCTGTCTAATCTGTGTTCATTTCAGTCATGAGACTTTTACAGCCTCCAACAGTTAATGCTCAACTGTACTCTTAGACTGAAAGTCCCTCCAAAAAAAGATTTCTTCTCCTAAAAATTAAGATCGTTATTTCTCATTCTGTCTTCAAAATACATGTAGAACAAGAAACCTTAATAAGTCCATAAATGGAAAATTTAAGTCCTTAAGTAGTTAATCCTCAGCATGTCCATAAGTATTAAATTCTTAGTATGCCTTTCCTCATCTCAACAAAATTTTTTTGTCAATTACACCAGATTTTTATTTCTATTATTTTTCTAAAGCTCATATTTTTATTTGCTGTTCTCTCTTGGTCTCTAATCTTCCATACGCTTGGTAACATGTTGTGCTTAAAACTTGACAATGCTTCCTCAAGTCTGCTGCAAGAGGAAACAGAACTAAGATATCATCTCTGGTGTCTCTCAGCGCTGCTTATTGATCTCTTCCAAGACAGGAGACCAGCACTGCCTCTCCCATTCCCACATTCATTGATTTATTCCAAGATTCCACTTACAATGAAAATGAATTATTCATTAAATATTGAATGGAATAGGACTTAAACACTTGATTCCTCCTTCAAAATTTGTAAATAAGTAATACAATTTTTAAAATATGGGGGTTTTTTCACTTGGGCTATAGCCACTCTTTTTAATATGATCATCTCTACTACAATTTCCTATTGAAATCATACAAATCAGTGTATAAATGCTTATCAAAAGGTTTTAAAAAGATTCTAAATTCCTAATTTTCTGTGTCAGTTTCCACCTCATAGAGGGTGACTGAGTGTGACAATATGTTTTGATGCAAATGTCTGGTAATGTGTTTATTCTATTATCACTTTGTCGCTTGTTAAGTGCATATGATTATTCAGTACTTTCACTGGTATATTTACGGGCTTCAGAATTAATATGTATACTGTTCTGTTCACAAAGGTTTCCTTTGCAAGTAACCATACACTGGTCCATCTTCTCTGGTCCTGTAGGAGTTCTTAAAGATAATTCCTAGTGGGTTAGAAATTGATTGACACATTTCTTAAATGCTTTAGTGCAGTATCTTGCAACATGTGGCCTGCAGACTACTGGAAGTCTGCAGGACACCAGATAACTGTTACTGCTTTATTTATTTGTTAGACAGAACATACTGCAAAACAAAATCATGGGAAAGGAGAAAAACAATACATCCACTAACATTTCTCTTAATGTCATCAAAAAAGGGTATGTAAAGGAAGTGGAGAAGAGAGAAGCAGACAAAGTTTATGGCTGTTATTAATCATTATTTGACTGCACATACAAACCATAGCAGCAATGCTATGGAAGTTGTGCTATGAAAGTTTTTTCAGAAATATTGTGGGGGAAAAAAAGAAAAAAGAAATGCCTTCTAACTATGCTTAATAGTATTTTTAACAATGATCTACAGGAGAAAAAAACATACTTGGAAAAATTTGCTGATATTGAAAAGGTAAAGGAAGTAGCCAAAAAAAGAACTTTACACTGATCTGAAGCTGTGTGGGTAGCTCAGAAAAATCCAGCTAGTAATGTGTTTCAGTATGGACAGTTATACAGTTATACATGAGCGCTTTCTGTTATCTTTCAAGCCTTTTATCCTTAGTCTTTTTCCTTGCACAAGAACCAAGAGATTGCAAGGTAGTTCTGAACAGTTTTTCACCTTTGATTAGAGAGTTTAATCAGGTTACACTGGGGTAAATTTCTACTATCAAGTCATACAATTATTGGACTATGAAAAGTCATTCTGTTATGCATAACTGCATGAAATTTTGTGAACTGTACTACCAAATCATGTGCTAAAAATTGACTGTTCTAGTCTAAATCTATAAAAACTAGTATCCAATGCTTTTTAGTTTAGAGTATCTCATTGGCCCAGGTAAAAAAACCATTTGCAAAAAAAAAAAAAAGACTATACTTTTTCAGTTCTTCTGCACCTATAAAGTATTTCAAATACTGTGCATAAAACACAGAGAAAGAAATATAATGCAACCCTCCCTAAACCTCAATGAATGATACAGAAGAATATTGCTGTGTTGGATTCTCCCTACCAGAACCCCCGATTTTTTTCTCTCTTATTTCAGCTGTGTTGATTCAAACCCAAGGTATTTCATGAGCACAGTGCCATAGGAGAGATCTTTAAACAGTTCTCTGTCGGAGAAAACAGATTAGTAGTGAATAACTCATCAGTGTTTGCTCAGCATAACATATCACTTCATCTGATTAAACATAATAAATTTCAACAAAGGAGTTCTGAAATGAAGCAGTAGTTGGTCCATTTTCAGAGCTTTAGGATTGTAGGGCAAAAAGTCTACCACATAAAAGAACATTAGAAATCTGTCAGTCATTTATTTGCCTGCCAGCTGTCTTTGTGGTGCACTGTGGGATTAGATCATTTTCCTTTCAGAGATGCATATATATTTTCAGGAAGTTAGACTGACAAAAGAAAAGGTGCAAGACAGTAGGATACTGAGCAAAGTACCTCTGCTGGCCTGTCTCCTTGGCCAGAATTCATATTTAAGCAGGGGAATAAAAAAGAAATCCACTCTACCATTCAGCTGAGAAAGGACAGAGGCAAACCAACTCTCCTTGTCAAAAATGGCAAAGGAAATAAGAACCCTCCTTCATCGCACATTGCTGGGAAATGTGGAAACATCAGAGAACTATAAAGCTGTTATCATATGGTCAACCTGGAAAAGTAATTTCAATTTCATCTCCTTTGTTCCTATTATTAATATATTTTCATTAAAGGACAATCAAGGCTTCTTAAGAGTTTGTGCTTAATTTCTCTGTGCTCTTTCTACAAAAATACCTTTAAGATTTCACTTTCTTCTTTAGATTTCTGCTAACACAAAATACACAAATAGCTAATTTAACTGTCAATGGAACAACTTAATTACTTTTGCACCTATGCCCCTTTTCTCAGCTATTTAAAGCTCTGGGAAACAAAACAAAACAAAACAACACAAAAACCAACACAACAACACCCCACAAACTTTCTAAATAGTCTCTGTTTTCTGTTGCATTTTTGAAAGACAATGAAACACAAAAACTTGGAATGCTGTACTGCATATCGACCATCCCAAAGAGAGAAGTGATGCTGTGCAAAAGACTGCAGGGCCTGTACCCTGAATTCAGACTGTAGATTTTGATTTGCATAGTGCCACAAGAATCACTTACAGTCCATTTTTGAAGCACTCTAACAGCTATAAAAAGAACAGTCTTGATACACCTAAATCCAAAATAGTAAAATAACTCTAGCTGATGTCTATTTCCTATGTAGTGTTCTTATTTGAATAGCAATTTTCCAAATAAAGACATTAACAGTTTGGTTAAAGAACATACCCAGAAGATGTCTGGAGCCTGCGTTTTTTGATGATCCATATTCTATAGAGAAGAGTTCCCAAGTTGCTTGCAGATACTGTTTGAGTATACCTAACACACAGATAATTTTGCTTTAATAAGAAGTTAAGCAATTACAGAATCACTGAATCACAGAATGATACTTGTGAATTATGATGACTTAATCCAACTTAGTAGTGCTAATTGACTTTTACATAGTGGCTTGGATGNTTTACATAGTGGCTTGGATGTTAGATAATCCAGTTTCAGGTTTCTCTTTAGCCTGAGGAAGTTCAGACACAAAACTTTACAAACAGGTGAACAAATCATTGTTTCATAGGTTTAGGTAGGGAAGAAAAGGTACTCCATCAACCACACCCCACTGTGAAGCAAAGAATACAAGTTTAATGGAAGGAAAGAGGAAAAATGATGGAGTGTAAACTTAACCTAGCCTAGTCACTCAGTAAGGAATAGGATCTCCCAGCTTTTACTATTTACTTCTGGAAGAATGCATATGTTATGTGTTTAATAGCCCTCTTGATCACTTTGATAATAGGATCATTCTGGGAGACAGCCCAAGGAAAGCTCAGACTTTCTGGACAGAGAAATGCGGTTTTTAATTACAGATGAGGGAAGACTGCATACCTGCTCTGTCTCTTCAATTAAGAGAAACACATTACCCTGCTTCAGGCTGGTATTATTTGTTGCACTGACTTAACTTTAGGCAGCATAAAAATAATATTTTCCTTATGTGATTTGTGTTCAGGAGAACCTTTATCACAAATTGTATTCATTGTATTGTATTGAAATCAACCATGACAAGATAGTGTGGAAAGACAGTGAGATTGCTGCAGGCTCTGATCATATCTGGTGTGCTGAGCAAGAACTGCAGTGCACCCATGCAGAACATGTGCATTTTCTTGGGAGTACTTGGCAAGGCTGAGGTAACTGTTCTTTCCAAGAAATCAAGAAATCCCAAAATATTTCCTTTAAATACCACATTTTTTCCTGGACAGCCAACCTCAAGTGTCTCGTAATATGAGAAAACAAGGACTTAACATAGGGATAATATTTCAATTCACTTACCTACCCTTTCCCTTAGAATAACTCTACTTATTTCCTTCGAACCACACAGTTCTGACAGTCAGATTTCTGGGACAAACTTGTCTTTTTTGTGTGTTTGTGCAGCATCTTACATAGTAGGGTGATAGTCAGTGCTTGGACTCTTCAGCACTAGTGCACTATAGATTATTCCACGAAGTCATATGTCTGTATTTCTTTCCTACCTGACAACAATAGTAAATGCATAACTTTGCTGGACCCTATAGAAAGAGAAAAACAGAAATGGTTGACAGCTTGTCATAGAATCATAGAATCATAGGGTTGGATATATAATGCATCATACTGGAGAATGAAGATGTGAAAAAATATAAACTTTACTGAAGGGAAGTAATAAATACCTTGAACAAATTTGCTAGGGAAGTTGAGTTTATCATAACATATCTTTCCAGCAAATCCTCTGAAGGATGACATAGAAGAGAGGAATGAACAGAACAATAGAATCATTGCCCATGACCTCATGTTGGCTTTCCAAACATCATTTCCATAACATTGTGCTGATATGAGGGAAAACAAACACAATCACCTTTGGTTTTGATGTATTGATTTGAAAGATTTAGAGTTCTAAAACTAGTTATATGTTATATGACTGTCTCTTCAATATGTAAATTTATCCCTTATGTCTTGGAAAGCCTAGCATTACTAAAGGATGATGAAGCAAAAACATCATGTGCAAAACAGTTGGTATTTTACTAATTAGCCTGTAGATATATTGAAAAAAAACCCCAACACATAAGAAAGTTAGCAGAGTGTTTCGTTAACTGAAATTTTCATGTCTAACCTTTGCTGAGATCTAGAATATTACATGCTTAAATTGGGTTTCTTAGTGATTATCTCCTGTTGAGGGCAGTCTCTACATAAGTAAGGTGATTAAAAACCTTTGTTGAAGTAAGATAGACCTAATCCTTCTTATTTGTGTATCTGGTCCCAGTGACTGGACTTTTCTTCATTTTAGTAGGAGGCAAATAGTATGGTTCAAGATGTTTAAGTTGTATATTAAATTACCCATACCTGTACAACTTTTAATTCAACAAGAGGAAAAATGAGATTTTTTTTTTTTCTCATGTAAAATGCTACTTCTATTTCTGATTATTCCATCTTCAAGACAGAAAAGAGAAATATGCCTGGGAAAGAAATTAGGTGGACGTCGTCAGGACAGAATGATTTTAATGCAATAATATTTGTATAAGTGTGTAGCTTAGTTTTTGGAAGCAAGTAGTAATAGGCAATGTGTTGCCTGTACATATGTCAGATAATGATGTATCAAAGGTCATACAGCTACTCCTGTTTATTTTATCATATTATGGCTAGGCAAAAGATATGCAAAGGCAACTGGCAAAAATGAGTACTCTCTAATTAGCCTGTGGAATTCATTGCTACCTCATTTTACGGTTTCAAATGAATTAGTAGGTTACACAGAAGGTTATGTACATGTGAAGGCCTAAGGTGTATTAGACATGCAAAATCCTCATGCTTCTGCATAGATAATCAGTTTCCCTGAGATTAGAAAGAAACATATTTTATTTTGAAACTATTCTATAGAAGAAATTATCACGGGCAAATCATAAGGAAATTTCTACCTTTCTCTGAATTTTCCGACACCTGACTACTGTTGTAAAATAAACTGTCTGAATCCTTAAAACTCTTTCAGCCCTGAAAAAGTATGTGGTTAAACCAAACTGAAGTGTGAAAGACAACCGTGTGTCCAATGGCAATTCCCTACATCTCTGCATAAGATTCAGTAGAGACAAAAAATCAGCGGCATTAAGATAACTTGTAAGTTAACAAATTTTCTGGTAGTCCTTGTGCTTTTCCACATAATAGTCAAAACTGCTACCTGTCACAAAATTCGTGCACATCAACTTAAGAACTTCCACATTGGTATGAACATGTTTCCTCGAAATAATATTCTGCTCTAAACAGTGAGATTTTAGAGAGAAAATTACAAGCTAATGTCTAGTCAGGCTATTGCAAGCAGAATAAAAATGTCCCCTTAACTTCAGAAAAACATTACAGTCTAAAGATAAACTTGTGAAACACTCACAGTGATACCTTAAAACATAGTAAAACCACACAGAACAAGACAATTTCAAACAAAAATGTTATTTGGTGAATTTCTCATTAAATGTAAAAGAAAAAAAAAATTGTCAACAGTTTGAGATATATACATCTCTGGCCTTATGTTACTCCATATAAATAAGACAGGTGGTTTATCAAGAAGATAAAAAAAGGTCAGTGAAGAAGAAATGATCATACCCAGAACCCTACTATTAATTTGTGTGTGTCAATAAGGGAATTAGCATGCCTATGTTGAAGACATAGTCAGACAAAGCACATGGAAGTGTCTGTGCTATGACAGAAATAGGCTGAAATGAAGAAAAGATGTATATTTTAAGGTTTTGTTTAGTTGTGAATAATTATTGAAAATCAATGCTGGCACACATGAGAAAAGCAAAAATTTTTGTCAAAAAACATCAGACTTGAGTGTAGAGTTTTTTCTTCTTTTTAGCTAGATAATTCTGGAAACAGTAATTTTACGAAGAGGTAGATAGATACAAGGTGAGAGTCAACTCTACTCTCCCACTTGTTTGGTGAAATCCTTTTATATGCTCGATAGATACAAGGTGAGAGTCAACTCTACTCTCCCACTTGTTTGGTGAAATCCTTTTATATGCTCACTAGGAGATAAATAGATTACCGTACACAGAGATGTACTGAGACATTTGACTTTCATAGGGGTGCTTTGGCAAAACTTTACTTGCAGAACAATTTGTACACAACATTGTGAAGAATTTTTGACTCCCATCTGAGAGTCAAAAAAAATTTCTTTCCTGATCTTCTCAAAAAATTGCCAAAACTAGGAGTAAGCAGATTTGTGTGTATCTGACATTTGATCTGACCACACTTATTCGCTGTCATATGGGCCTAGAATATAGGGGGATACGAAAGTAGAAATATGTATTGGGGGAGAAGAGTGAAATACATTCAAATTTACACAGCAGCCTAAAATCAAGAAGTGGATTTCATTTCCCTTGCAGTTTATTGACAAAAAGATGAAATCACCTATCTCCTTACTTCTTGCATGGATGTCATCCTGCAACCTTCAATATTTATATAAAGATAGAATTTTATTCTTTAAAGTACTAGACCTGTCACTTCATTTTTGCTTTGAATTTTGACATTTTTAGATTGAATAAAAGGCAGAATAATTTCAAAAGCAGAGTACTTTTTTCCGGAAAAATTAGTGCTTTTCAGCTTGATACAAATCGGCCTCTTTTTGTAATCCCTTTTAAGACTACTATTTCAAAAAAAAATGCCCTGATCTAACTGTTTTCTTAGATTCTGCCTCGCATTGACAAAAGTCACACCTCATTCAGCACTGATTTTCCCATCAGTCATGTGGATGGTGTTCCCAGAGTCACAGAAGATAATGGCAGGGATTGAAAAGAACTGCCCACTGTAAGTGAAGACAAGATTCGTGATCATCTGATGAACCTGAAAGTGTGCAAGTCCATGAGACTCGATAGGACACACCCACGAGTACTGAGGGAATTGGCGGATGAGTTTGTGAAACCATTCTCTATTATATTCCAAAAGTCACGGCAATCTGGTGAAGTCCCGGCTGACTGGAAAAGGGGAAACGTAATCCCCATTTTCAAAAAGGGAAAGAAGGATGAACCAGGGAACTATAGGCCAGTCAGTCTCACCTCTGTGTCTGGTAAGATTATGGAGCAGATCCTCCTGGAGGCACTGATGAGGAAGAATAATAATGAAGAGGTGATTGGGTACAGTCAACATGGCTTCATCAAGGGAAAATCATGCCTGTCAAACCTGGTGACCTTCTATGAGAAGGTCACAACATCAATAGACAATGGGAGAGCAACTGACGCCATTTACCTGGACCTGAGCAAAGCCTTTGACGCTGTCCCACACGACATCCTGGTCTCCAAGCTGATAAAATATGGGTTTGATGGATGGACAATTCAGTGGATAAAGAACTGGCTTGATGGCCGCACCCAAGGAGTGGCTGTCAATGGGTCTACATCCAAGTGGAGGCCTGTGACAAGTGGAGTCCTTCAAGGATCAGTACTGGGACTGGTCTTGTTTAGCAGATTTGTCAGTGACATGGACAGTGGAGTAGAGTGCACCCTCAGCAAGTTTGTCGACGATACCAAGGGTTGTGGGGCAGCTGGCGTGCTGGAGGGAAGGGAGGCCATTCAGAGGGACCCTGACAGGCTGGAGAGGTGGGCCCATGCCAACCTCATGAGGTTCAACAAGAACAAGTGCAAGGTCCTCCATCTGTGTCAGGGCAATCCCAAGCACCGATACAGGCTGGGCAGTGACTGGCTTGAGAGCAGCCCTGAAGAAAAGGACTTGGGGGTCCTGGTGGACGAGAGGCTCAACATGAGCTGTCAGTGTGCACTTGCAGCTCAGAAAGCCAATCGTAACCTGGGCTGCATCAAGAGAAGCGTGGGCAGCAGGTCGAGGGAGGGGATTCTCCCCCTCTACTCTGCTCTCGTGAGACCCCACCTGGAGTACTGCGTCCAGTTCTGGAGCCCCTACTACAAGAAAGATATGGACGTGCTGGAACATCTCCAGAGAAGGGCCACAAGGATGATCAGAGAGCTGGAGCACCTCTCCTATGAAGACAGACTGAGAGAGTTGTGGTTGTTCAGTCTGGAGAAAAGAAGGCTCCAAGGAGACCTTATTGTGGCCTACCAGTAACTTAAAGGGGCCTACAAGAAAGCTGGTGGGGGACTTTTTAGGGTGTCAGGTAATGGTAGGATTAGGGGGAATGGATTAAAACTAGAGATGGGTCATTTCAGAACCGACGTTAGGATGAAGTTCCTCACCATGAGGGTGGTGAGACACTGGAACAAGTTGCCCAGAGTGGTGTTGGAAGCCCCATCCCTGGAAGTTTTTAAGGCCAGGCTGGATGGGGCTGAGCAACCTGATCTAGTGGGGAGGTGTCCCTGCCCATGGCAGGCGGGTTGGAACTAGATGATCCTTAAGGTCCCTTCCAACCCTGACAATTCTGTGTCTCTATGTCTATGTGTCTACATAAAAAGAGGATCAAACCAACTTTTTTCTGAAAATGAGCTATGTAAAGATGAAGTCTTTATGAAAGTGAACCGATAACGGCTTCCCCTATCCAGTCGCTGACTTTGGGAGAATTAATATAAGTATGCAAGCATTTTACTGCCAGTTTTTCTGATTGAAGATACAGTTGAGCAGGACTGATGCACCAACAACTATATAAATAAATGCAATTAGGAATTATGGTGGCAACTGGGACGTATGGAATTTACCTCCCTGTAGCTTCTCCAGTCTATCATCAGAGCTGTCAGGATTGCTGAAAGAATCTCACTCTGAAATCTGAACCAGACTAACCCAATAAATGACTGTCATGATATAGATTTTCCTCAAAACTCATGGGGTGTGCAAAGTCCACATTTTGTAACTTCATGACTTCGTCTTACTGACGCAGTTCAAAGAAAGGTTCTTCTACAGCTACATTAGCAGCTGCTTTTTACTATATTTAGTCTCAAAGGAGTCCTTCTACAGTAAGGTATCATTCATCAAAGATGATAGTGTCTAGCCAAAAGTGAGTATCTGACTATTTCCCTCCCCTTGAGAAATCTTTTGCAGGTCAGTGTTGAAGCATATATGTCAATGAATAAGGTAATTTCATCTTCAGTATCATCAGTTTGGTATCTTTCATGGATAATAAATCCACCCAGAATAAAAAAGTTATATTCTTGGTGACATCATAAGGATCTCAAGTCTACTTCCTAACATTGTCATACTTCAGCAAAATGTTTATAATATTTTTATGGTTGAAGAATATTCTTTCCTTTTCCTCTCTGTACTTCTCTGGAAAGCAAGAACTTCAATGCAGTTATTGTGGAGAAAACACAAGTAATGTTAAAAAATAAGTAAGAATGCACACTTTTTTTTTTCTTGCTAATGTAAGCGCAGAGACAAAACAGAGGTATAGATACACACACAAGATTTAACTATTTGTTAGTCTTCGACAACAAATTATACGTGATTTGTATTTCCATGTTTGTTAATGAAATTCTCCAGAATTTGAATTTAAAATTACCTTCTGACTTACAAAATTTATGTACCACAAGCTCAGTCACAGTAGGACTTAGGTATACACATAAGGGCAGATTTTCAAAGTCTTTTTTGTATTTAATTCCCAATAAATTATGTCTGAATACAATCCATCTTCTCAAGATATCCAGAACTGAAACATAAAATGGCATCATCCAATTAAAGTTATAAATTCTAAAAGCCAAAATAAATATTAAAAAGAAACAGTTCATGGAAGTTTAGAAAGCATGTTAAGCTTTGAGGATTAATGAGCTCTAGTTTTTTAAGATTTCAGCTGTGGATCACTGATTTTTAAACTAGTTTAACAGTGCCTCTGACTTGTTAGCCTGTGAAGGCTCTTTGGCAGCTTGATTGAAGGAATCTATTTGAGATAGTTTTCTACAGATAAACGTCCGTATAAAGAAAATCAGTGCAATGAACACAAGCCGTGTTATCATCCTGAACTGTGTCCATGAAATAAATGAGCATGGAAATCATTAAGAGATTATTTACCTTGCTGAGACTAGATCTCCCAAAGAGTTCATTACCAGATGGAGAGAAAGAAAAGGGAAGGGAAGGGAAGGAGGGAAGGGAANNNNAGGGAAGGGAATCTTCCCCAAAATAAGTTTTCATAAAGAAACCTCCCCCAGCATAAGTTTAGCAACATAAGAAAAGATTTGTAACCAAAACATGGAGGAAATACTACATATGAAGCTACAATGAAGATACTTTGCTTTACTTATCCCAGGCAGATTGTTTCCAGAATGTCTCCACCAGCACACTGTAGGTAAACTGCAGAGATTTTCCGCTTTTTGTTACTAATATAGCCGTGGCAAAGAAAGCTTATTCTCTTGTGGGAGCTAGAAGAATTTATGTTTGGCCTTTATCAGAAAGGAACATAGCACTGCATTTTAAGTAACACCTCTGGCAAATATTCCATCTTTAGAAATTAAACTTATAACACATAGTTGAAAAAAAAATGCCTTGCTACTTCCTGCACTCCAAAGTGTTAATTAAAAGCCTGCAGAGCTTTTATGCTTAAGGTCAGTGCCAAAATACTTAATGTTTTCAAACCAGCCTCCTGGTATTACTAGTGATTAGACTTAAGAGTGCTGAACTCATGTGAGTAGAAAAAAACTGTGTCCTCATTGCTGATGCTGTGTGTTTTATCCAGAACAGAGGTTTGCTACTTCACCAAAATAAATAAAACTCTAACAAACATATGCAAAGAGAGAGAAAGAACAAACCTTTTAAAACCAGGTTTTCTTAGTGCAATGGAACTGGGAGGATTCTTTATGCTAGTCATGCTTTGAACTTGTGCTAATGCACTGAAGATTATTCAGAACATTTTATTAGTCATCTTCTAACTGCTGTAGAGAGGAAAGATTGGAGAAACATGTTGTTTTAAAACAGTGGATGAAGAAAGAGTTCATGAATGGCAAATTCTATAGGATATCAGGGCATGCTTATCTGTAACCAAACATCTATTCTTGCAAGGAGAAAACACTTTAAATAGTCTTTTCTAATAGTGTCCCTCTTCCTTCTTCCTCATCAAGTCCTGCACAAATTCTCAACAGCATTTACAGTAATTCAGCAACATCACTTTCATTCTTCTCAATTCCTGTCTCTGTATCCCATCCCTTACCGCAATTGTTTCCTCAGCATGTAGTTCTGACTTACACCTCCTTTCTGTTCATTCCTGGTTTCTGAAAGAAGTGGTTATGTTTCTAATTATCATACTCTTTCAAGCACACGTTTCTTCAAGTTGATGCCGTTTGAATCAGAAACCCTTACTGTCCCTTATTCTAAAAAA
>VXBO01002509.1:16541-42902 GCA_013400135.1 Rhinoptilus africanus | reverse complement strand
ATTTGTTAACATTTTTCCTTTGACCTGTACTATTATCTTATAGTTTAATGTCAGAGATTTTTCTCTACTACAGATTCATTGTAAAAAGTAGCAAGCCCTTTCTCTTTTTTTTTAATATAAAAATTTTATCACATAGCAGCTTGTCTATTCCATTATAAACTCTGAAGGCTGCTTTCAGCTTCCTGAAAGTAAACCTCACTTATGATGATTGTATTTGAACCTCCTATCTGGTTTCATTTTTCAGTACAGCCAGATAGACAAACAGCTTCTAATTTGCATTGGAAGTTTTCACATTGACTTTATGTTACATTATTAACCTGCACTTTCCTTTTCATTGTTAGTTTATGGTGTGCTGTGGCAATACTTAATATCCTCATAGACAATCCAACAAAATATGGGTTAGATAAGTGGACAGTGAGGTGGTTTGAAAACTGTCTGAATGACTGGGCTTTGTGACCACCAGAGTGCACCCTCCATAGCTGTGCAATTGACAAAAAACCTGCGAGGAGTGGGTGATTTACTTGCAGGATGAACTGCTATTCAGAGGGACCTCAACAGATTGGAAAATTGGTCAGGGAGAAACCTCATTAAACTCAACAAGGGCAAATGCCAAGTCCTGCCCCTGGTGGGGTACAAGCCTGTGCACCTGTATATGCTGGGGGCCTTCCCACTGGAAAGTAGCTCTGCAGAGAAGGATCTGGGGGCCCCAGTGGACATCAAACTGACCATGAGCCAGCAACGCTGCCTTGCAACAAAGCAAGCCAACAGATTCCTGGGCTGCATTAGGAAAAGTGTTATCAGCAGGTCGAGGGAGGTGACCCCTCCCCTCTGCTAAGCACTGGTGAGACGCATCTGGAGTGCTGTGTCCAGCACTGGGCTTCCGAACACAAGACACCAACTTAGTGGAGTATGTCCAGTGTAGGGCCATCAAGATGATTACAGAACTGGAACATAGAATCATTGTCAGGGTTGGAAAGAACCTTAAAGATCATCTAGTTCCAACCCCCTGCCATGGGCAGGGGCACCTCCCACTAGACCAGGTTGCTCAGAGCCCCACCCAGCCTGGCCTTAAAAACTTCCAGGGATGGGGCTTCCAACACCCCTCTGGGCAACCTGTTCCAGTGTCTCACTACCCTCATGGTGAAGAAATTCTTCCTAACTTCCATTCTGAATCGACTCATCTTTAGTTTTAATCCTTTCCCTCTGGTCCTACCATTGCCCGACATCCTAAACATCTGTCATACAAAGAGAGACTGAGAGAGCTAGGACTGTTTAGCCTATAGAAGAGAAGGCTTGGGAGGACCTGACCAATGTATATAAATGTCTGATGGGAGGGAATGAAGAAGAGGGTGTCAGAGTCTGCTCACGAATGGCCAGGGAATGGACTAGAAGTAATGGGCACTAATTGAAACAGATGAAATTCTGTTTGAATATAAGAAAAACTTTTTTACTGTGAGGGTGGTAAAACACCGGCACAGGTTGCTGAGATTATGAAATCTCCATCCTTAGAGATAATCAAAACCTGACTGAACCTGCGCAATCTCTTCTACCCAACCCTGTTTGAGCAGAGGGGTTCCTTCCAGCCTAAATAATTCTTGAGTGTTTTGGATCAGAAACCAACTCACTCTCTAGAATGAGTTTCATTCCTTGGTAACAGTGGCCCAAATTGCAGACCAGACATTTATCGGAGTCAAAAGGGATGGAATGTTAGGTTTGTTAACAAGACCAAAAGATTGATAAAAGAACACTTTTAAGTCTTCTTAACAAACTGATGTCTGCAACATGTATCAGAACTTAAAAATGCTTAGTAGATAAAAATCTGCAGGCTGATATAGATGACATTTATATGTATATATAAATATATGAGCAGACATACACATTTATATATGTACAGATAATTTCTGTTGAGTGGTAAGGGTGCTTTCACTGTTTGTAACAGTTCAAGTTTGTTCTTATACTTTGAATTTTGTACAGGTCTGTTCTAATTTTACCTAATCATATTTATTCATGCTCTCATTAACAATGTAATGGAAAAATGGTATTACTTAGCTGGTGATAGAGATCCAAGGAAGCTTCCAGGCAGAATTAGTCTAGGATAGTCACATAGGTACTGAAATGTTGTGTCAATGAGGATCATAACCAGAATCACATACAGAGTCCTACCTGCTAATCCTCAGGAAAAAATGACAGTTTATTACCCTCTAAAAGGTTGCAAGCAGTGCTGGACGCCTGAAATGGTATTTTCACCACTTACTCCAAGATGTAGCTCCAACTCCGAGTACTAGCTACACCCAGCACCTCCTCTTGCTGAAAAACATAGAAGTCTACAACTAATGGTCAATGTGTGCAAATCTAGAACACAGAGTATTGAGATAACAAATCCAGCTGTGTTATGAGTTTGCTTAAAACTGCTTTTCATCTAAATGATAATGATTTGTTACAACTAGAGGACCTGCAATGTTTCAGTTCTTATGGTAGGTAGGTTATATCGTTTATCCTAAAGATCTTAATATGATGCAGAGTGGAGGATATCTGAGAGTTTCAATTCTGAGCAGTCCTCAGGGAAGCGAGCACAGCAGATGCCTCCAGGTGTGGTAAAGAGAAAACAAAATTTCCTATAGAGTGCTATTTTAATAACTATTATAACACTCAGAAGTAAAAAAGGAAGAAAATGATGTGATAGCAACAGGACAATGGGTAGACAGATTTCAATCTGGAAATATACCTGGAAAGAAAAAAAAAACCCCAAAAGCAAAAACTTCACAACCCCTCAAAAGAACCTCATGGGATACTGATGAACGACATGCTTCTGGTTGGTTAGCTGATGACTAGGGGCCAATAATGACATCTGTCTTAAGAAATTAGTTCCCAGAAATACAGAAGATTTCTTACTGCATTACTTTGGCTTGTTTTGTTAGCTTACAGAGCACTACATGCACAGAATGTCCCAAAAGATCTAAAATGCGTCTACAACAGTCTCAACTAGTGATGTCACTTACATTTAGCTTACTTTTATTTTTGGTCTGGGAAATATTGAAAGGCTACCAAAGGCTACCAGGGCTCTTTCTTAGTAGAAACATATAATTTAGTGTCAATTTTTGAAAGGGTGTTGGCGTATCCCATAAGCAACTCAACAGAAAATGTTTTCCAGTGTACACCATATATATTAACAGAAAATTTACATTTTGCATATGTGTCTTCTCGTGCATTTGCAGAGCACCACTTCTTTACCTTGGTGACTCCCATCACCAAGCTGAGTGAATCTCTCTCTTTACAGACAATTGAATGTTTGTTTCCTTTGCTTCTAAATAGCCCATCAGCACGTTATGTTATTGTGCACCACTTACTGATGTGATAATCAAAACACTGTAGCTGTTAAAACCACAGTATTCAATGCAAGCAGTAAATATAAAAGCAATCATCAAAGGAGAAATGCACGAAATCATGACATTTAGCAGGGGGTCATGTTAAATGAATGAAAATTGGGCATCTTGCTCTTGAAAAGCTAGATTAGAGTTAGCTTTCTACAAGCAGGAATAACTTGCTCCAACCTTATGTGCAGAAAGAGGGATGACAGCTGCCTTTGGCTTCTCTTCCATTACAAATGACGTCCAGTGTTCAAATCAGGTAGAATAACTGATAAGGTGTACTGTAATAATTCTTCACCTGTCACAGCAGAAAATGAAGTGGAAGCCAGCGGTGCTTTCTGTTCTTGGATGTATGGAGCTAATTCTAAGGAAAGACCGGACCAAAGCACTTTGCAGTGTCTCATAAGGCCCTCTCTTTAGCCCTTCTCATTTGAAATCTATAGCCCTGAGATAAACTTGTAGGGTTCCTCCGATACACTGCAAAATATTCACAGATCACAGCAAGCAGAGATTTTGCAGGAGACAGCACACAGTGAGTTCACGAATATCCTGTTCAAACCACTGCTTAGACAGCTGGAATCGTTTGCCTTTTCTGAAGGCTTGCCAGAAAAGCGGTCCGATTTCATACTAGTAAAAATGGGGTTACAGGAATATTTTCTGGTATATGCCTAAAATACTTTTCCAACAGCCAAAAAATGCCATTCCTCAAAATCCTCTCCCTTGTAACAACCTTGAGAATAATAACATTCACTGAACAAAATATTTGTAGAGGAAGAAACCCACTTTTCGTCAGGATCATTATTTGATTTCTATTCTAAGATGAATTACTCAGTGCAAAACAACTAACAAATATTTTCCCTTGCTTATATAACCTTGATATGGAGAAACACTGATCATTGATTAAGCCAACAACCAAAAGAAGGCTTATACTAACACTAACCTGTGAAGACAATTTTGTTGTAAATAGGCAATTGTCTCCAAGCTGTCTGCTAAACCCTGCTCTGAAATTACAAGGGGGCCAAAAAAAACACTTGTATAATCTCTCTCTTATACTACTGCAGGAAAGATTTTGGTTACTCTGCAATATTCAAAAATATGGAAATCATATTCAGTCTTTGAGCCCTCACTAAAGGATACAAACTGCTTATCACTGTTTGTTACATTGCACCCACAACTGGAATCTAAGCCTAGAAATATTATTATTATTAAAAACAATAAAAATATATTTATCTTTGATGGAAACTATATCTTTTAAAAAACGTATCCAGAGTCCTCTTTTCTGATTTAATTAGCATATTTCCATTTTCAGTTTTCTCAGCCTGGCTCAAGACCTCACCTTCTCCACTGACATATTAATTATTCTCTCCACAGATTATTCATAAAAAATTTTCTTCGACATGTTAATTTTTTTCAAATGTGGGGTCTCATTTTCTTGTTTTTTTTCTTTCTTATAGGAACACATAAAATTGGTAGTTTCACACGTATTTTTGTGAGAGAAAAAAATTACTATTTAATCTGCCATGAACTGATTTTTTTTAATAAATAAGTTTCTTAAATATTTCAGTTCAAAGAAGACTCTTGTTGTTGTTATTGTTTTTATTAATTTCTCTGCCAGCCATGTGTTGTTGTTTCAATGATAGGTCCTCTATCATTTAATGATATATCTGCAATCTCTGCCAGGAAGCAGGGGAGATAGACAGAAAAGCATGCCTGAAAAAAAAGGCAGGGAAAGATATTTTACACCACATCAAGTGGTATCCTGGAAACAAGGCATGCTTTCTAATGCCTGACTTCTTTTGCTCTATATTCTCTTCTTCATCATCATCATCCTATCCCATCACCATCATTGACTTAAGAATGAATCACACTATTAATCACAACATTTAGGATTTTCTCCTGCATACAACATTTTATCACATTATGAGGATTCTCCAAACTCTCTCTTTCTGCTTTCATTCTTCTGTCTGCAAAAAAACCTGCCACAAATAGCAACTCCCTTTGGGATTTACTGGAGTATTACTTTACTTGCAATCATTTCTAATGTTACGGAGGAAATCTAAATGCAGTCTTTGAAATGTAACATGAGCTACAGTGAGGATCCATTCCAGTTAAGCTCTTTCATTAATTTTATTGTATTTGTAGCCACTATTATCTTGAATATTTGTCTGCAGTTCTAAGTCCTTGGAGTTTTCAAAAAAATGTCCTTAAACTCTAATACTCTGAATTGTGAATGCACTTGGCGTTGAAATTGGAAATGTGTTTCATGGAAAATAAATAAAGAAAATCCAATTGTATAATTTTAATACTTATATTTCTAGATTTCCATCTGAGTTTATGATATTACATTTCTTATACTACAGTAATAATGGTTATAATGATTTTTTGCACTGCAACAGTGATCCTCAATTTAATTACCATCAAGTGCTGATCACTGTAGTATTTAAGACCCTTCCATTCTCCGAGGAGCTTTTCTCTGCAGTTGCCTTGTTGTGCTTCAGCAATTTGGAAGTTTTTACACTTCAATGAGCTTCTTTCTGTTCTCATCTTGCCTTAGAAATAAAAGCATTTATTATTTTCATTATTTTATCTTCATAAATAAAATAATTGCAATTATAGTTTGAAATCCTAGCTTGTTGTGTTCTTGTAGTAAGTTAACACAAAAATCCCTTCTGCATGTGTTCCATGTCACTTGGAGGTGCTCATCCTCCGTAGCTACTCCAGGACTTTGTGGTACCAAACAATTTAAATAGAAATGTTAAGAAGCATAAAGAATTGGACTGGTATCTGCACCTATGTGAGCACTCATTTGCAGATAACACAAAACTAGGAGGAGTGTCTGAGTCACGAGTTGCTTGTGTTGCATTCAGTGGGACCACAACAGGATGGAAACCTTCACAGAGAGAATCTCATGACGTTCAAAAAAAAGGGAAATACCAAGTTTTGCACCTGGGGAAGAGTAAGCCCCATGCACCAGGAAGGGCTGGGAGAAGCATCTCTGCAGAAAAGGACCTGGACATCCTGGTCAATATCAAAGTGACCATGAATCAGCAACGTGTTTTTATGGCAAAGAAGCCTCTTGGACTCTATTAGGAAGGGTGTTGCCAGCAGGTCAAGGGATATGATCCTTGCTCTCTGCTCAGCCCTGATGAGACGCATCTGGAGAACTGTGCCTCATGTTAAAGCACAAAAACTGTGGTAGAATTGTAACATCTCTCTTATGAGAAGAAACTGAGATAGCTGAGATTGTTCAGCCTAGAGAAGGTTCAGGGGGATCTCATTAGTGTGTGTAAGTACCTGATGGAGATAGTAAATCATATGAAGCCAGACTTTTCTTAGTGGTGCCCAGTGAATGGGACAAGAGACAATGGGCAAACATTGAAATACAGAAAAAAACTGGAACAGGTTATCCAGTTACTCCGCAGAAAGAGACTGTGGAGTCTCCACCCTTTTAGACACAAAAAACAGGACAGTGTCCTCAGCAACCTGTTCTAGATGACCCTGCTTTCAACAAGGGGAATAAACTAGTCAGTCCTGTGACTATGTAATTCTGTCATTTGTCCAAACACACTCAGGTTGGTTCTTTGTTTAGGCAAATAAAGTGCTTTGATTGTATTCAGAGGGAGGATGACCTTTGATACTGCTTTTGTTACATACCTTGTACTTCTGGGACAGGGAAATTGCTTGGCTATGACTACAAACCTTCACAACCTCACTGCTGGAAAAGTGTAATTTTTTGTGCCCTTCAGCCACTGTTCTGTTAACTGCACTCTGTTAGCACTACTTCAAACAACTTAGGTAGTCTTTCTGAAATAGTTTCTGGACCTCACTTGTTGTTTATTTTGAGATAGGTGCTGCCCTGATCAGATTTTGGGGGATTTCTGGTCATGTGTAGAGAGAATATCTAGTCTTATGGGAGCATTTGCATCTAACCCAGATCACTTCAACTCTAGCTCAGTTTCCTGTATTCTCCATTGTTTGAATAAACAATTTTCCTAACTAAGGGAGCCTAATAAAAACAGAATCTGAACTAGGGTCCTTCGGCACTCAGGGATGTAGAACCCTTGAACTTAGACCCCTTAGGCACTGAGACACATCCTCCAAGAGTAAAGAATAGAAGAAAGTGTCTTGTCAGATTAACAGAATTTTGGATCCAGCCTCATTTTACTGAACATCCTGATAATTCTGTTGCTATTATAAAAACACCACAGACTGCATTATGTCAGGTTAGGGGGCTGGAGCACCTCTCCTTTGAAGACAGGCTGAGAGAGTTGGTGTTGTTCATCCTGGAGAAGAGAGGCTCCAGGGAGACCTTATAGCAGTCTTTCAGTACTTAAAAAGGGTATACGGCAAAGGTGGGGAGGGACTCTTTATCAGGGAGTGTAGTGATAGGAAGAGGGGTAACAGTTTTAAACTGAAAGAGAGGAGATTTAAACTAGATATTAGGAAGAAATCCTTTACTGTAAGGGGGATGAGGCATTAGAACAGATTGCCCAGAGAAGTTGTGGATGCTCCATTCATGAAAGTGTCCAAGGCCAGGCTGGATGGGGCTTTGAGTAGCCTGGTCTAGTGGGAGGTGCCTCTACCCACAGCAGGGGGTTTGGAACTAGGTGATCTTTAAAGTCCCTTCCAATTCTAACCATTCTAAGGTTCTATTCTATATAATACTCTATACAAGTTATTGTATTATATACAGGATATTATATTATATTCAGAATATTATGTTCAGGATTATATTCAAACAAAATTGGAACCTGAAGTATGAAAGTGATATTTGAAAGGAGAGACTAGTAAAAGCATTTACTAGTTGTTGTTATAAGAGAAATGTTTTAGGACCTGATCCATCTAAAAAATTTCATATATTTACTTTAGCTTCAGGTGAATCACACTTTAAAATATCTATTTCTCACCACAAACTATAAAGTGAGACTCAATGACAAGCTCAGATATATGTCTCTATGTTGTAAATAGCTACAAATTTCTGATTAAAAATCAGATGCCCACATGTCCAGAAATAAATATATTAGAAAAATCTCCCTTCTATTTGGTATATTCACAGTGCATGCAGCACAGAATTAGGATTCTTAGGGAAACTGATGTAGACCGAAGAACATTGCATACAGCAGTCATTGTTTAATGTTTCACTTAGGAGAAAAAAAAAAAACACAGAATCTGGAAAACTTCCCAAATTATACATCTGTTCCTTTTAATTTACTGCTCAGAGGAATGGGCAGACTAAAGAACAGGGTAAAATGAATACATTTATTAGTAACTGATGCTCGCTCTCTCTCTCTCTAAAGCATTCAAATGATCCTTTCTGATAGAGAAAATCACTGGCTACACTTTTAGTGCTAGAAAATATGGTCAAAACACTGCATGCTTGAGCCAGAAAAGCACTGACATTAATGGAAATTCTTCCAGTGCTTCCAAAGCTTTAATTTAAACACCCAATGTAGGTCCAAGAGGGGACAGCAGGATGTAATTCCACAGCAAACAAAGTTAAATATAACATATTCCAATCACCTCACTTTGGGTTGGTTTGGAATAGTGTTTAGTAATAAAATAAATGGGCAAAAGGGTGTGATCCTTTCTCTCGGGTCCAAAAGGCTCAAAGGGAAAAAAAAATTTGTTATGGCAAAATACCTTTGTAAATAAGAAATTTTTACATAAATACCATCTCAGACAGTAAAAAGCTATATGCTGCACCTATAATTACTGTGTCCATACTGCACACTGCATGCTGCACTTAAATAATAATAAGTGCACATACAACTACAATTACAACAGGATTGATGGTGGGACGAACCATACCTAAAGATATGATTGGCGTTAGATTCAATGGGAAGGGTGGGTTGGTGAAGTTATGTTAATAAGGCTTCCACTAAAGAAATCAGACTCCTTTTTCCTGGATACAGTTTGTATTTCTATTGCTACTTCATCAAACAATGCAAGGTTGTTTTGTTTCATGAGATTAATATATTTGGCCTGTATTTCCCCATAAAATCTTTAGGTTCTCTGGAAGTATGTTGCCGTTCATCACACAATCTGTATTGGTTAGAAGCGGTGTTTTTTCACTGTTTATTCCTAGGGAATTTATTAAAAATTATGTCATCATTACTCACTCTGACTGTAAAAATTATCAGGCAAGACTTTTTTCATTGTGTAAACTGCTTTAAAGAGAACACTTTAGGATGATGACCAGTTTACTTTTAACATTTTAAATCTGGAGTAGTATAGGGAGTTTACTGGGTTTTCAACTCCTAGCCGCTGAAGTTCCCTTTTAATATTTACATTCCAATAGCATTCAAATTTCTTTTGTGTGATTTCTTAAGATTGGATCAGGGTTTTGTACTGTTGTATTGAGAATTATCTTGATTTACCTATTACTATTGCTATGTATACTTGTGCCCACTTGGGTCTTTTTCTTAACTTTTAGATACTCTCTAATCTTTTCAGCAAGTAATTTTGTCTTAATGTAAATTGTATGTAACTGTAATAAGGGGATACTTCTAAATGGAAAGTTAACAGGATGACAGGGGAGGGATATGCAGTCTCTTAAATGTATCTGAAGCACATTTCTACGACAGGTCTCATTTTTATAAAAAAGAAATTGCGTGTGGTCTCTTCAAATAGCTTGTAATATACCAGACATCAAGTCAGTCTCAGCTTGTTTAGTATTCAGTATAAGGTAGTGAGGTTCCGTCTGGGATTAAGGAATTAATTAAACACTCCATGTTTAACAAAGGTAGCTGACCATTGGGCTGAGTAGGAGTGACCCAAATATAATAACTTCCAAGTACCCAAGGCATTCAGCCGGACGGAAGGCCAGCAAGGATAATTGCACAGATCTCTTAAAATCATCTTTGAAAGACAGAGGAAGTGGAGGGAGATGAATCAGCAAAGCTGTGCCTGTTGTAAAAACAGAAGACAAACATGAGAAAAATAGAGGCAAAAAAAGAATTAAACCAACCACACTGAAAAGATAGGCTATTCCCAGGTGATGAGATCTTTAAATTATAGAAACCAGGCAGAAATTTGGGGAAACTGCTAAAGGAGAGCTTGTAGCAGAGTGCTGGGGGACATCAGGCTAGTTTAGGTTTCAGGTCTTAGGGCTACCTGCAGAAATATGCTGCTGCTTACACTATAAAAGGGGCTTGTTCCCAGGTCATACAGCTAGAGCAGTATCGAGTTATTCAACGAGGTAGAGACAGTCTTATGTATCTTATTTGACTAACCTGATCTTCTATGATAAGATGACCTCTTAGTGCATGAGAGAGAGTCTGTGGATGTTATACGCCTAGACTTCAGTAAAGCTTTTGACACAGTTTCTTACAGAATTCACCTGTAGAAACTGGCTGCTTTGATGGGTGTGTGCTTTGCTGGGTTAAAAATTTGATGGCTGGGCCCAAAGACTTGTGGTGAATGGAGTTAAATGCAGTTGGTGGTGGGTCACAAGCAGTGTTCTCCAGAGCTCAGTATTGTGGACAACTCTGTTTAATATCTTTATCAATGATCTGGGTGAGAGGATCAAGTGCACTTTCAGTGAGTCTGCAGATGACACCAAGTTGGGTGGGAGTCTTGATCTGCTGGATGGAAGGATGGCTCTACAGAGGGATCTGGACAAGCTGATTGATGTGCCGAGGCAAATGATATGAAGTTCAACAAGGCCAAGTGCCGGGTCCTGCACTTGGATCACAACAACCCCACGGAATGCTATAGGCTTGGGGAAGAGTGGCTGGAGAGCCATCTGGCAGAAAAAGACCTGGGGGTGTTGGTGGCAGCCGGCTGAATATGAGCCAGCAGTGTGCCCAGGTGGCCAAGAAGACCAACAGCATCCTGGCTTGTATCAGGAATAGTGTGGCCATCAGGACTAAGGAAGTGTTTGTACGTCTGTATTCAGGAATAATGAGGCCCACCTCGAGTACTGTGTTCAGTTTTAGGCCTCTCACCACAAGAAAGGCACTGAGGTGCTGAAGCATGTTCAGGTAAGAGCAAAAAAGTTCACCAGGAGTCTGGAGAACATGTCTTATGAGGAGCAGCTGAGGGAACCAGGGTTGTTCATGGAAAATACATTAAAAAATTAATAATTGTCTGTATATTTTCATGTTTATTTCCAGGAAAACTTTTTTTTGTAGATTTTTTTTTTGGTTTTCTTTTTTTTTTTTTTTTTATTGCATTCTTACTTTTGAGAAAGTAGATTTGAGTTATACTTCAGTAGACACATGGTTGTTCTGAGGTGATACTACGTGGCAACTCCTATTTGGCTTTGAGTTAGTTGCAACATACCATGTGTGAAACAACAAAAAGAAAACATTATCTGTCATCTAAGAGTCTTTCAAAAATGTAGAAAACAGACACATACCACAACTGTTAACACAACGTGAGAGGAACTTTTAAGATGCTTGTCACTTCTGATAGAGAGGATGAAATTCCACTAATATTGTGTCAGGAAGATAAAGGTACAGGCAAACAATTAATACAAATAATCAGCAATAGTATTTGCTTCACAAAACCCAAACCTAAAAGTCTTTTGAGATCCTTTACTTAGTTCTTACCCAGAAAAATGTCATACTCTTCAGTAAAACCCAGGAGAAAATGACACATTTTTCTAAGGGAAAAAAAAAGTCAAGTGATGAATCTATTAATTAAATAGAAGGTTGATGTAACTACAAACTATACATCTATGGACATATTCTATTTAAGCAATGTGAGACAGCTGATATCAAAAACAAAACAAAAAAAAAAATAGGAGCACATTTGAAAGTGGTCTTGTCAACCTACCTGCTGTGAGCACCAGTCTTTAAACCCTGGGAGTATAAACTGTGGCTGAATTATGGTACGAAGTGAAATGAATTTTGTAGGATCAGCTGCAGCTCAGAAAACAGTCTATGGCTCAAACCTTTACGGTTTAATTCAACACAAGTGACAGCCTGTTCGAAAAGTCCCCAGCACTAAGCTCCCTTCAGTAAAGGTTATTTATTGGATATCAGGGTCAGAGAAAATTTTAAAAATACAACTAGTCCCTTGACCTTTGTTAGCTCAAATACATTCACCTTTCTGTAAAATAATCGTGCCTGCCGTGTGACTTAGCAACATCAGCACAGCTTTTTGCCATGTAGGAGAATAGCTGAGGGCTCTTGTTCCCCATGCCAGTGGACACTGAGTGCTTACTGATATGATGCAATTGATACGGATAAAGGAAGTTAATGTTACAAGGGACTATGAGTCTCCCTTTATAATGTGACCCACAGAACCACATTCCTTTTCCGTTAGGCATGAGAAGACTTTCTTGTCTTCACTGTTTTACCTACACCTCCCTACAGTCAAGACCCCATTTAAAAACAAAATAAGGAGAAACCAGAATTATCAAACTTAGCTCCAGCTGACATCAGTTGACCAGTTTTTTTCTCCTGACAGGTACAATTAGTTGGATTTGCAGGTGTGCTCCAGAAGTGGTGCTTTCTGTGCACACGTAGACCCCTGAAAATGGCCCCAGACCTACTTTAATTAAGAGACCTGCATGCCAATTAGTACAATACATTAAATGGGCCTGGAACTGTGGTACATCCCTAGGCCTCCCAAACATGTGCTGTGCCAGATGAGCTCGTGAAGCAGCTGTGACAGCTCATGCTGGCAGACATGCTTTTATGGATTGTCTATGCATTCCCTCACCTAAAACGCACATAGAACAAAGAGTTACAATTTAAAGGAAAAAAAATAAATTCTGTAAAAAGCTCCTGATCTTTTTAAGAGAGGGAAACTCAGAGGGAAATACTTTATTTCAGAGGCACCAGAAGGATTGTATCCCCAGAGCGTCTTGTTTCTAAAAGCTGTTGACAAGCTCAGGGGAGCAATTACTTCCAACAGAGATGTCAGTGTTTGCGAGACAAGAAAGCTTCTGCAGAAGCAAACATAGGTGTTGTAGTCCGAGACTGCAGAGCAGCCTTTTGATAAAGTTTATTCTTTTCATGGTTCATGTTCAAGACTCACGTGTTTGGACATGTATTTAAATATTTGAAGGCAATCAGACATCAGGCAATATCTGAAGGCAAATCAGACACATACTATTGCCAAATGAAACACAGACTAACAAACAAGAACTATGGTACAGTCACTTCATCTCTGGACACTATACTGCTATCCTTATAAAGGTATATTTGAACACAGAAACAAGAAACTTTATTTTAATAAGACTATCATTAACCCTGAAAAAGTCAGTGAAGAGATGCCCTTTGATCTCAATACTGTTGGGTTCAGAGTGGAGAAGATTCAATAGCACCAGAAAAATAAGCAAGTACAAAACCACTTAGTTTAAATATTATGAAAAACTGTTTTGAATAGGAGATGAGGATGCTTAAAATTAATTTCAGAGTCTAGTTTATTTGCTTCATAAATTAGCTAAAGCCTGTATAATTCCCATGGACCCTGTTGACACTATAACTTTTCACTTATGTATCTCCTTCACAGAACAATTTAAACTGTGCTCTGAATTACGTTTATACATCAGATGTCCTTTTTACTTCATTGGCATGCAGTTAAAAGGAGAATCTAATTTAATGTCTCCATATGGGACCAATATGTCCAGTTCAGTGTTTAACACCCTCAAAAAACTTTCATGGTTAAAAAAAGCGAGGAAGTAACTTATTCAGTTGAAAACCAAACTTCCTTTTCTACTTGCTTAAATAATTACTGTGGTCCAGGTGTCCATGATCTTCTATATATATTCTCATTACAGGTGCTTATTGTTTGGTGAGACAATTGAAATAAAGTTAAATATAATGCACATGAAACTTTGAATCATTGAAAACAGTCCTTCCACTCTTTTCAGCAGAAGCTTTTACATTGTAGTTGTGTACACAAATCTCTCAGTGCTTCACACCTTCTCTGAGGGGACACATGAGATGGCTATTTTAGTGTTGGGACACTGTGAAAACAAATAAAAAATTAAAAAGTTTTTCTTTTTATGTAGTTCGGAAGTATTTTTTTTCCCCCTCCCTCATTATAACTCTATGCATTAATTTTCTGATGAGCAATTTGGGTTTTTACTTGGAAATGGATTTCCAACTGCAACCAGATGCACTGAAAATATATTATGATTATTACACAGTCAGGACTAAGAGCAGAGATGATTTTAGAAGTAAGTTACTTGATGAACACTTAGATGATACAGCCTCAGTTACCAGATTTGCCAGAACCTTTCTGAGTGCTATAAGCAAGTCAGCTACAGTGAGGTTAAAATAATATCCTTTTTCCTTAATTGTTGTGTATGTAAAGTACACCAGTTTTCCAAGAAAAACAGCTTAGTTCAGACTTTGTTTTGCCTATCTAGGCCACTAAACTAATAAGAAATCACTTGACTTGTCTGTTTGCATCCAGCTGTCACAGATGCTGCATTTTAAATCCATGGAGACAACTTTTCAAGTGGAAGAGAAAGATCTGTGCCTTTCAACAGGTAGAGTGCTGTCCTGGTAAACTTTAGCTATGGCTTGAAGAGGTCTTTCTAGCTTCTGTGGCCAATGCTGCATCTATTAGTCTTCATATAAAACAGAGAATTCAGCAACAGTAACAGCACATCTTAGGAGAGAAGACAGAGAGAGTTGCATGTTCAAAGAAATGAGCCAGGAACTGTGTTTTGACTGAATTAATTTTGACACAGAACCTAACTTTATACTTCTGTGAGACATAGAAGTTTGCTGATGTATCCTGACAAGTATGATTTCCTTCATTCATGCTTTGAATTGGTACCTGTGAACCAGCTGATAGCTGTATCCCCGACAGTCCAGACTCATGTACATGCTGGAGAAAAGCACTCTATTGGATATATTTCTCAGGACAGACTGTCACACCAGCAGTTCTACACTGTGTGAAATCAAATACTTCATTCACTTCTTCATGGTGCACTCTGTTCTTCAGAAGACCTACGCATATACTTTTTTTCCCTTCTTCACGAATTCTGTATTATCATTCAAAAAACATCTCTCAGGTGCTTATTTTGGATCCTATTCCTATGGACCTAAAAATTTTCTGTTCACTAGGTGGGGAATATTTGTCTTTAATTCGGAGTTCTACACTGTCAATGGCCTTTAACTTTTGGGCATTGAAAAACTGAGCATCACAAGTTCCTCTTTTGATCTAGACGTTAATCTTTTTGTGCTACATCTATAAATGTGAACTTGTAGTGATTTCATTTTTAATTTGGTTACAAGTTCTTCAGAATAATGCAAACTATAGAAGCAGTACAATCTGTGGCCATTGGACTATTCCCCGCTTACTCGATACAAGGAGGGACAGTTATGAAGATGTTGCAGGCAGATTGGTTTTGGTAATAGCAGACAATATAACATGGGAAAATACATGCAAATTTTGTCTTGATCATTCAGGATGCGTATCAGGAAAAGGAAAATCTGTAGGAGTCTTGTGCAGCCCAGGAACAGATTACTCAAAGAGGTGGTGAAATTTCCATCCTGGGAGGTCTTCATGCCTTGGCTGGCAAAGCCAGGGATGATCTGATCTAGTGTTGGTGGCAGCTGTGGTGGGTTTATCTTTTCTGGCTGCCAGACTCCCACCCAGTTGCTCTCTCACTCCCATTTCTGAACATGGCAGTTGGAGAAAATAAAAGGGGAAGCTTGTGGTGTGTGGTAAAGGCAGTGTAATAAGAAATGTGAAAGTTACACATGGAAGCAAAGCAAAAAGAGGAATTTATTCAGTATTTCCCATCAGCAGGCAGATGTCCAGCCAATTCCTGGGAAGAAGTGACTTAGTGTGTACAGGAATCGCTTTGGAAGACAAATGCCATCGCCACAAATTCCTC
Source organism: Rhinoptilus africanus (assembly GCA_013400135.1). NCBI lineage: Eukaryota > Metazoa > Chordata > Aves > Charadriiformes > Glareolidae > Rhinoptilus > Rhinoptilus africanus. Next base: position 26,726 of record VXBO01002509.1, on the reverse strand, counting down.
CACTGCTACCTTTCCCTCAGCTTTTATCGCTGAGCATGACATCATATGGTTTGTAATATCCTCTTCAACAGTTTGGATCCATATCCTCTCCCAACCTCTTGTCCACACCCAACTTACTAGCCTTTGAGGGTTGAGAGGGCAGGTGGAGAGACAGTCTTGATGCTGTACAAGCACCAAAACATTGGTGTCTAGCCCTGAATGCAAAGCACAGCACTGTATGGGCTATTGTGAGGAAAGTTAACTCCATCTCAGTCAGATCCAGTACAGTAGTTTATCTCTGAACTGAAAACTGATGACCTCCAGAGGTCAACATTTCTATGATTCTATGATTGCTCTCTAACATACCAAAGTTTTGTGCTATATGCAATAAGACTGGCTTTAATGACTGACTTTTACCTATTTATTACTGTATGAAGGTCATCAAATTGCTAAATATACTCATTATGACACAAAAAAAATCTTATTTAATGTTTCATTTAGAGAATTGTGCAGTCACAAATACTTTAACCTGAAATAATGAATATAAACTATGTAATAGTAATTGTCAGTCACCTTCAATTATCAAAACCCATTTGACAATATCCAGGTCAGCAGACAATTTTAACCAAAAGATAATTGTTCATTGACTGCTATCTTGCTTTGTAACCTGACAATACTTTGGCCTAAATTTCTGTCTCTATTTCTTCAACATGCCTTGGGGGACACTATCTCAGTTTTATCTTTGCAGAGGAAATGAGAAAACTGTCTTTATTTGTCTTATAGCTCATGGAAATGAAAAAAAAAAAAAAAAAAAAAAAAAAAAAAAAAAAAAAAAAAAAAATCACTCATCCCTTGACTTAGGAGAAAATCTTTCCTTTTAGTTTAAGACAAATAATCTTTTAGGGAGTGCAACACCATAATGCTCATGATGAAAAAAATTCTGAAAGGCTTATGGAGCTTTTTAAATCATTACAGCCATATTGTCATCACCTTTTCATTTTCTATTCAAGTCACTCCTTAGTTGGTGAAAAGCTAGAATTTGCATGACCCATTTCCTATACAGTTTGAAAACCCAGTTAGTGATTTTTTTTCTTCATGTTCATTTCACTGAAGCTGTCTGAATCCTCCTAGAGAACGGATGTCACTGAGGTTACATTTGCATCCAGGAACCAGATATCAGGTCATTGGTAACAACAATCCAAACTCATGTTTACCGACAGCAAATAAACTTTTAAAGGTATTAGGTAAAACCATCAAATTAAGTTTTGAAAAATTACATGTTGTTGTCATTTCCAAAATGCTGTTTTCCAAAATTAGACATGGTATTTTTGCAACTTAGTTATTGTCTGTTATCACTTGCTTTCTCTTTTCTCAAATATTGTCCCAGGACAGTGATATAACAAAATCTTTCCATTGTTGGGTTCCTGCAGGAGAACAGATTCCCCAATTCCATTTAAGAGTGTAAGAGCTTCCTGAGATAAGAAGCCAAGGATGAAGACAGCTCTTTTCAACCTGTGTACAGCTGCTATTTGTGAGACAGAGACTGCCTGCTTGCTTGTTTCAATTCTTCAGCACTGTGAGAAAACTTTAGGGCTTTACCTTCTCCTCTATACCGCTGGAGAGTAAAAATGTCAATGTAGGGGGTAGATACAAAATGGAAAAATAGGTAGTTATTTCTCACCACTGCAAAGAAGGAAGGTCAAGGACCTTTTGAGAGGGATTGATGGCAGAAACTGAAGTTCACCTTATCAGTTTCATTTATTACTTTGATTTCCTAAACGAACCCATGGGATCGTGTTACTTTTTACCTGAAAGCTACTGCCAATTTTAGCCAAATTTGACAGTGGCAGAGGTCACAAATGCGCTACTTTTAACTTATAAAATTTGGGTAAAGGCGAGTGTGTCAACTAGTGTAGAAAAAGAACTCATTCAGTATTAAGTATCAATTTCATACTCAAGCTGTGAATTCCTAAGTAGTGGCTCAGCTGATTCTGTTGCTCATGGAAGTATTTGTTTATCTTTAGCAGGTTTTTTCCTTTTGCATCTAGATTTTTTTTTCACATGCTTTTTTTTTTTTTCTAATAACCTTTATGAAGGCATTTCTTTTCCTAATCAGAGAACAAATCTTGATTTTAGACTGCAAAAGGTATCAAGATAGAAAGGAAACGCTATTTGGTGAACTACAAAAAACTTTTCCCAGAGAAGACAAGGGCTGGAATTCAAGTCTGAATTTGGACATTGAAATTTGTTTGCAATGTAAGTATTTACAAGAGTCCTTAGAGTTTCTGTGCAGATCTGGCCAAGACAGCTCGTAGAACTCCGAGAACTTATACTAAAGCTGACAACTTTACATAGTCTGCTGACTAGCTCTTTAAACTCTTTTGAGTAGGTCTTTACTGGCTGCAGCCAACATTAGACATGTAGTTCATGTGTTGACAGAGGCTGTACAAATCTAAGTTCGGGTGTCTAAGTCTGGAGCTGAATCTGACCTTTCATTAGGCCATGGAGTCATGACACTCTGTACATGCTGACAATATAAAGCCCTCGATGACTAGATAGACTATATGTTTTACTTCTGACTAAAGTTTGGTGTCTGATCATGATCCTGGTCAATTGGCTCTAGGTGGCTCTGCTTGAGTGAGGGAATTAGACCAGATGACCCCTAGAAGTCATTTCAAACCTCAAACCTTCCATGATTCTGATGTGTCCCACTTTAACCCCTTGTAAAATGGTGCTGATTTACGTTGAAAATATTCAGTTTAATTTGATAAATTCTTTTCAAAATGTCTAAACAAAAGACCTAAATCATTTACTCAAGCTCACAGCCTTGATTAAAAGTTCTCTTTCATAAAAAAGTCTAGTTGCCTAGTCCCATTGCCTTTCACAGGAAATATGAAACACCGTATCATAGTACAGTTTGGGTTACAAGGAACCTTTTAAGGTCATCTTGTCCAACCCCCCTGCAATGAACAGGGACATCTTCAACTAGATCAGGTTGCTCAGATCCCCGTCCAACCTGACCTTGAATGTTTCCAGGGATTGTACATCTATCACTGCTCTGGGCAACCTGCTCCAGTGTTTCAACACCCTCAGCATAAAAAGCATTTTCCTTATATCTAGTCTGAATCTCTCCTTTTTTAGTTTAAAACCATTGTCCTATTGCTACAGGCCCTGCTAAAAAGTCTGTCCCTATCTTTCATATAAGCCCCCTTTACATACTGAAAGGTTCCAGTCCTTGGAGCCTTCTCTTCTCCAGGCAGAACAACCCGGCTCTCTCAGCCTGTTCTCACAGGAGAGGTGCTCCAGCCCTCTGATCATTTTTGTGGCCATCCTCTGGAGCCACTTCAACAAGTCCATGCCTTTCCAGTGCTGAGGGTTCCAGAGCTGGATGCAGTATTCCAGGTGGGGTGCAGAATCACCTCTCTTGACCAGCTGGCCATGCTTCTTTTGATGCAGCCCAAGATATGGTTGGCCTTCTGGGCTGTAGGAGCACATTGTCAGCTTGTGTCCAGCTTTTTATCCATCAGTACCCCCAAGTCATTCTCGGCAGGACTGCTCTCAATCCCTTCATCCCTCAACCTGTTCTAACACAGAGGGTTGCCTCAACCCTGGTGTAGGACCTTACACCTGGCTTTGTTGAAGGTCTGGTCATCTTGATCTTGATGCACAAATGTAGTTTTAGGTGAATATCTGGAAAATTATTACCTCCACCTAAATTAGCTTCCTTCTTATTCTAGCTAAATTAAGCTGGTAAGGCAGAATTCAGATATCTAAACAGAAGTGCCAAGTGCTACTGAAGGGTCTCTGTGAGGTAGCTGACGTAACATGCTGATACAATGGGTCATGCACACTTTTATTTTTTTTATTTGAGGCTAGGAAAGATAGTCCATAGCAGTTAAAATGGCATTAAGCAATTAGGCCACTGAACGATGCTAGTAGCTTTGCTAAACTTTCTGAAGTATATACTGTCATTTCTTAGCCTTGTTGACTTTGAATGGATGACATTCATTTAGACTAACTGGTGGTAAGATATATCTAGACACATTAGTCTGCTTAATTCTGAGCAGTTTCACCATTCATCCAATTTTGGTTTTCTTAAACAAAAACTACTTTATCTTGTAGGCTCTAAATATCAGCAAGGTGATGTCAGAATCAAGCACTGATGACCTATACAATGCATAGGTTTGATTCTAAAGACTTAGAGTTTCTTTGGTTTGGTTTGGTGAAGTCTTGCTTATCCTTCAAATAGTTGGAAGTTTCTCTTCTATGTATCTTCATATGACCTTGCCTTGTGAAAAAGTTGGAGAACAGGTTTTTAACGTGTAGTTTATTCCTGATCTTTCCACTATGCATGATATCATCACTTTATTCCTTATTAGCATCATACCTGAGCAAATGGATGATTCCTGCACACTAGGTTCATATCAGCCTAGTATGATCTATGAAGAACATTGGCAGATGTTTTTCACAGAGATTGACAAGTGAGACTTCTTGTTGTGGTTTAACCCCAGCCAGCAACTAAGCATTATGCAGCCATTCACTCACTCTTCCTCAAGTAGGATGGAAGAGAGAATCATAAGAGTAAATGTGAGAAAATTCGTGGGTTGAGATAAAGACAGTTTAATAAATAAAGCAAAAGCCAGCTTTATATACTGAGCATGATGTCATATGGTATGGATCTGACACTGTTAGTCAGTTGGGGTCAGTTATCCCAGCTGTGCTGCCTCCCAAATTTTTGTGCCCTCCCAGCCTACTTTCTGGCGGGGAGGTGTGAGGAGCAGAAAAGGCCTTGACTGCTTAGCAACAACGAAAACCAACAGTGTGCTGTCAACATCTTTCTCATCCCAAATCCAAAACATAGCACTATACCACCTGCCAGTAAGAAAGTTGACTCTATCCCAGCTGATTCCATGACACTTCTGGAATTGGTTCAACCATTTTTTTGTGTTACCTGAGAATAAAGCGACTCAGTGTGACATGATACTTGGTGACTAAAAAGTTCAGTGATTGCCTCTACATGTCAAGATGGTCTCTACAGTAAATTTAAACATATTACATGCCCATCAGAATGAAAAATGTCCAGTTACTTTTGTAAGCATTTAATTCCTTGAGGAATCTCTCCAAGTAATCAACTACTATGATACTTATTGCCTGCCAAGTTTTTAATATCCTTTCCTTAATTCTACTTCAGAAATCCAAACAGCTTATTCAGAGAAATTTTAAGCCCAGAGACTCTTTTACAATATTAAGTCAATCTTCATCTCCAGTTGAAGTTCTTGATCATCCCTGTTGTTTGAAATAATTTTTCCATTTAAACTCCCACTTAAACGTGACTTCTAACAGAGATTTTCCCCTGACTGCAAGGATTTAGGAGAACACCACCTGTGTCTCCATCCTCCTCACCCTCTTCAAGGTTACATGGTTTGTGTCAGAAAATGGTCTGGAAAAAAAACATAGATTACTGAAACTAACTTCATTGTTGTTGCTGTTTCCATTGCTCTCAGGTCTCTTAAGGAATGTATATATTCAATACAATGATACTGAGGTGTCTGAGACATCACTGAACAAGCTGTCAATCCTTCCTGGTCCTGTGCTGTGCAGGGATCTCAGTATGGCATTGCACATGAGCTAATTGGTGTTGCCTTTCCTCCTGGTGCGGGAATGACTCTGCTGCTTCCAGTCCAGACGAGCTACACGTGGCATCAGCTTAGGTTTGTGTTTTGGCAGCTTATGCTCTGCGTAACCTGTGTTAGACCTTGATGCCCCACTTCCTGATAGGTTTCCTGTTTTACTCTTCAGTTGAAAGTTATGGATCTCCAGAAATTAGACCAAGTGGATGCCTAAGTGGATGGTCCTCATGTTGCTCACACACTTCATAATTGGCAGCTTGACTACCATTGTTACTAGGTACCCACACACAGTTCTCTGGGCAACAATTTTTGCCCTTCTGTGTGACAGGCAGAAAGGAAAAGAAGCTGGATCTGAGGAGCAGAATGAAATATATGGGTTTGAGAATAATATAACAATTGCACTCTAAAAATATTCCACAAGTGTAGAATCTGAGTTCAATAAAACTGATGGAGAAGGATTTTAATTTACATTTTGGNCTACTAAGGTCCCTTCCAACCCTATGATTCTATGATTCTATGATTCTATAGGTATATATTGTTTATATATTTATGTGTTTATGTATTCATTTTTATATATATATAAGGGGAAGGAAAAACACCATTTCCCAGACTTCTCCTATTCTGATTTATTTTTTCTTTTTGTTCTGGTTCACTTGATCAGTGAATTTATATTAAAATTATGTCTCAAATTCTTTCTCCTTGCTTCTTTAGATATTTTTCCTAATTAACTGAATACTTCCAGGTTGTTTACATCCTTCCCCAGATAGGCCTGATCTTTCATTCTCTCTCACACCGCTTCAACAAATTGTCTTTGCTATTTTTTTTTCTCTCTTTCTTCCCTGCACCCCCTTTCTTTACTGTCAATTTTAATCTGTATTTTGAGCCCAGGAAAGATTTCCCCAGAGTAGCAGCAAAAAAGGTATTATGAATATTCATAGATTGCTATGATCTTGGAGTTTTAAAATAGACCTAACTATTGTCATAGCAATGCTTATTCTGTCTATTATAAAATACTCAGTCTTGCCTATAGTTGATCTTCAATATGTAGGGCACTGGGTCTTTTTTTTTTTTTTTTTTTTTTTTNTTTTTTTTTTTTTTTGCAACACTTTAACACTTTTTCAAGTCTAACTTATTAATTACTACACACCATACCAAGACATCGTAATTTAGCATTTTAATACCCTCTTTAGTCTTTCAGCTAGATGATATTCCAGAAAAAGAAGAGAAGATTTGGTCTCTTTGTGGATCAAAACTGGAATGGTCATTCACTGTATAACCCACATGATATTTTTTTGTCCGTCACTTTCTATCATGATCACTAATCAGAACCAATTTCTTTCCAAAACTTTCTGGTTTTTTAACCCTTCATTACTGAAATCTAGTCCAGAGAGATTGCTCAGTTTTGTTCCCTAAGTTTAAATTTCTATTCATAAAAATGAAAACAACTTTTATCTTCTAAATAATGGATTAAATTATATAGGTCACAGGTTGCTGCTTAAGTACCTCTGAAAATGAGTTCCTCGTTTTTCTTCCTCCTCACCCATCAACTGTTACAAGTTATGCAGTACTAGCACTGGGAGACCTTTTACTTTAGTCATGTCATGTACATAATAAAAATTAAAGAGCTTACTGGAAGAAAGACAGTAAATGAATAAACATGGGGAACCTGGTGAACAAAATAACACTGAAATGTGTTTGATTTAACACAAAGCAATACTGCACAACCAGTATCTATCTGCTTCTATTTACAATTTGGCCTTCCTAAATATTTGGAAAATATTTATTTTCAAGTCCTCTCACAGTGTTGTATGGTTTTAAAAGGACTGTTGTTCCCATACCTAAACAAAAGCTACATAAACGCAAGTGTCAATTGTTATTTGTGATTGCTTCTTTCTCTTCTTTAGTGCAGAACTCTTGGCAAGACTACTTATACCATGATGGACAACAAAATGCATCTGAAAGAGAAAATCTACTGTTACAACACTTTGTTAGATTGCAGCCTTTATTTAGATTAATGTTTTCTCTGGAAAGTTTGGAATTTTACAACAGTGCCTTCTTTCCAAAAAAATGTTCTTATTCATATCTGTGACCAGTTCTACTCCTGGGACTTTTAGTTGGTTGTAAGTCATGCAGAGTGTAGTAACTTGCAGTTCAGATATGACAAGTAAAGACACTTCAAGCCCTTAACATAGCAGACAGAAATATCCTTTCAGTTGAAGTTGGACTAGGGGGAGAAGGACTCTCACAGAAAACAAAATAATGAACCCATGGTAGAAAGGGTTATTGAAGTCATCGGGATGAATAGCATCTGTAAGAGAAAAGGAAGCAGAAACAGAGAGATCTTTGGTGTTAATATGTAAAAAACGTCTAGAGTGTTATTTTATTAAAGCAAATAATGCAGATACACAAAGATAAAATTATTTCAGCTTCATTGTGGTTCCACTAATCAACACAATAAACAACAGCCAATTCTTCCAGGAAAACTGGAGACAAATGCTAATGAAAGTTATAATATTTCTAAACTAATAAGTAGTAATTTGAACTGAAAATTATTTGTATCTATAGTTAGCAGATTTTCTTGCTAGTGTTTTCAACCCCTAGCAACCTTTTTATAATATTTTTTTAAAAAACAAACCCACAAGACCAAATAAGGAGTGTCAGGGCAGGAAAGCTACAATTCACCTGTAGGATGTTAAAGAAACTTGAAATGCTGAAGGGACACAGATTATCTGCCCACAAATTTATTTAGTAACAGGTCTTTTTCTTGCAGTATCAGTGAAATACTGAATATGGGCATGTAACATGTCAATTTGCCAGTTAAATTTAAGTTGCTGCACACAGAAAAAGGCTAAAATATTAGGGTGCTACTCAAGCACTTTGGATTTGATTCCCAGTTATCCAAAGAACTATTTCTGTGACTTTATCCAGACCATACAATCCCTCCAATTGTAAGGTGTAGATGAGATGTCCACAATGAACATCATATGACTTAACACACTGAATGCCATGAGGAAAAAAGGTCAAGAAAATACAAATCACAGTAGAGAGAACAATGTGGGAAACTCTGGAGACTAAACAGAAGGAGTCTGAGTGACATTTATAGAAATATAAATATATTTATTTGAACATATGCACCAATGCGCACAGCATGGGCAAAAAACAGGACGGGTTGGAAGCCACCACGCTGCTAGAAACCTACAATTTTGTTGCCATTAATGAAATTTGTTGGGACGAATCCCATGACTGGAAGGTGGCTATCGATAGCTACGACTGTTCAGAGGAACAGGTGAAGAAGGAGGGGTGGAGGTGTTACCCTCTATATCAAGAAATAGATTGTGAAGTCCCATGGACTTCGGTATGCCCAAATCTCTTAGGTTGTCTCTAACCTGATCTTCACTTATAATAGGAGGGACTTCATTTCCCTTCTTGGGTGGGTACTTGAGATTCAGGGGCTTGAGAGATGTGAGAAGAGTAATTACTATTGAAAAGTGAGGCGAAACTCTTGTTGAATACATCAGTCTTCTCCATATTGGCAGTCATTGGTTCTCCTAGTGATTTAAAGGTAGTTGTGAAATACATTTCCATTCTACTAAGAGTAAAAGTTGTATTTATTCAGACATTTTGAGATGTCAGGGAAAGTTAAAATGTTGAATTTTCTTATGGAATGCATCCATTGTGGAAGGCTTTTGTCCAAGATTCATATGTACACAAAAATATTTTATTTTCTTTTAAAGGCATTTTATTTGATAATATTTTATTGTTTTGCTCAAACAAAAACACTTATTTAAGATGGTAGATTAATCTTATTTTTCTTATCTTGTATGTGTATATAAATAAGTATTCCCAGACTGTATATTAATTTTCATTTAAAATAAATGATTTAACAAATATTTATGTCAAAAAGTACAGAAATCAGCACACTCGTCATGGCCTTAATTCATGAAATCATTGTACGAACAGTTAAATATATCATTAATGACAATATCACTTTAATTTTGTTACACTGAATTAGACTGCTATTCTTCGTACAAAACTGCCCATGAACATAATTGTGATTTCACACAGAAGTGCGTGAGAAGAAGACACACTGAACAACGAGAGCAGTAACCTCAGGTGATGGGGTAAATCACAAGGCAGTGAGAGGTTTCTTCTGAAGCTCTGGCAGCTTTTTCTGCAGGACTGCCTGACCACAACCCAGGTAACAGTGCAGTGGGTGCAGTAGTCTGTATTGTTCTACATATTCATTTCCACCCATTCGCAGAAAGATCTTTTATCTAAGTGTATGTTAACAAACAGAAAACTAGTTAAATTTGAGTGGTGTGATCTGAACAGGTATTAACTGTCTTTGCTGGCTGGTAAATCAACCTAAAAGGATGCTACAAGCTTCTGTCTGTAAACAGCATTTGGAGGAAGAGAATCCCTTGAAATTATAACTTAAGTTTACACTGAAGACAAACTCCTTGAAGCTGTTTTCACAGCTGGAAGCTTTCTCAAGCAGAATTACAAAAGGCTGTAGCTTAGCTCCTAGATTTCCATTACTTGCTTCTGTGGTTTGGATTTTATTTTCCTTTTTTTT
>VXBO01002509.1:5784-16521 GCA_013400135.1 Rhinoptilus africanus | reverse complement strand
TTTTTTTTTTTTTTTATTTGTAAAGAGAACTATTCAATATAGTAATTTTCAATTCTTATGTTTGTGTATGTCTTGACATACCCTAGAGCATAAAAAAAACCCTTTGCAGTGTATTGAAACAGAGTATCCTTGAATTTCCATCAAAAAGAACAAGTATGAATGACTTAGGTTACAGTCTTTGCTTTTCTGAAATGGAATTTTAATTAGGTAGGGATAAAAGCATTTAATTTGCTATGTGAGAGTTGCCATGAGAAGAGTACATAAAATACTCCTTTTTAACCTTAATATTCGCTTCCATACAAGGTGTTTAGTAGCTGTTCTTATGACCCCAAAACATCAGCTTCATGTATACAGAACATCAAAATCCCTGCTTGCTTCAGGTGGATTTTTCTGTTATCACTGCTCCCAGAGTGACCTGTTAAGCGGGATAAATATGCTACCTTTTTCCAGTGCATAATACAGTTGTTAAAGGAGATATATAAAAATTGCTATCTACAAAATCTCCATTGTTGCAAGGCATGTGAAAAAGAAAAGACATCAAAAGCATTTGCAAGTAATTAAAGTAGATTTTGATTTCTTTTGTAAAACTAAAAAGTACCACATTTTGTGTTTGGAAGTGTGAGTCTGCAATGGCAATTTACTGCTTACACCTCTGTACTGATATTTGCAGTAGTTCTTTTATTCTTTACTCTTCTGCATCCAGTTAGTCAGGATTTCACAAAATGTTTAGCATATTTCCTGATTAAATAACGCCCCTCCCTTTTTATGAAAAAGCTACATTTATTAATTCTTTACACTTTTCTTCTCTTTCTTCTCTTTCTTCTATTACCTGGTCTAATAGCTGATATTCATTGAAACAAATTCACCTTGGAAGGGGTCTAAATATTTCATAAGCTTGATTTAATTGCTGTCATTTCCAATAGCTTCTCTACTCAGGGGACACTCTTTTTATAGGAACTCTATTGGATTTTTTACTGTCGATAAAAAACTTTTTAGACATCATTAAGCTAGATTTTAAGGGTGAATGAACCTCTAGAGTTTTTCTCCTGATGGCTGTTAATTTCAAATCTGCAATATTTATTCCTCCTGCAAATCTTAGATTCACTTCAGGCTTAACAAACCAAACAATGGTCAAGGAATATGTATACCCTTACCTGCAAAGGTGATGCTAATCACCTTTGTCTACTCTGCTATGGACATTTTTATTTTCTATGCATATTTTCAACGTATGTATCTGAGAAAAAAAAAGATACAAAGAGGTTCCATAATCTAGTAATAAAAAAATCATATTACAGTATCATGTGGCTTACTTGCTTCTGCATACTCTTTGGTTTAAGCACATTATAAACTCTTTACTGAAATAAAGTTTAAAAATGCATTTGTTTACTGTTCTTCATTATTTTCTTGAAAGATTTTTCAGTCTGAAAATAAAAAATACTGTTAAAAATTGCATCTAAACCTATACATTCTTTGGAAATTATAAAACAAAATATTACTTCTAATCTTTCAAATTATTCTATGTGTACGTGTATCTACATTTATATGTTTAGGAAATATATTTAGCCATAAATCCAACCAGCCAGATGAAGTGATACTGTTCTTGTTCATCTCTGCAAGAGAATGTAGAACATACATGAGTGGCCTAAAAGTGGAAAATGGATTATCACTTAAAAAAAAAGCAGTAAAACTAACGCAGTTTAGAAAACAAGAAGGAAGGTCATAGGGAAATGTAAAGTCAAGAAATACATTTAAATAAAAAATCCTGATTTTTCTTCCTCTGAATTTGTTTTTCTTGCTAGTTTTCTACTGTACAAACAGAGGATTTGGAGTGCTGGAATAAAAATATTTTACTTTATGTAAAGCCAAAGCTTATGTGGGTAAGTGTTATTTTATGGAAAATTTGACAGTTGTATTTTATGATGATTTACTATATTTTTAAGTTATTTCAATGACCTTTGAAGTATGATATAAACACAAATTAGTAAAAGCATTTTTATTTTTTCCTGCTATTTGTCAAATGCCACAAATTATTCACTGATATAACATTAAAAGATATTGATGTTTGTACCCATATAATTTGTCTGACTTTATTCATGTGCAGATTAATCTGCAAGACAGTTTTACAGTAAAAAAAAAAAAATCAAAAGAATGATTACAATTTTCACATACTTTTTCAAATTTGGTTGTAGGATATTTAAGAAGTGGATACCCAAAACCATCCATATCATATTAGTCACAATGTTTTCTACTTCGATCAAGCATCTCATTCTAGTATGAGTTTTATTTATAATCCATTTAAAATGTCATAGAGATAGCTATGGACAACATCATGTGTTCTATAAAAAAGCAAAGCATTGTAACACACATCAGTGGATGGGACCAACTGGAGAATCAAAGGGGTTTAGCCTGACTGGTAACATAGGAAGGACATAATCTGAGTGGCTGAAGTTTCCTGAGGTTTTATCCCTGTTTTATACGTTCTGGTTCTTTCATTCAACATCAGATCAGGTGTCTTTTTTGTTTGTGTGGAATTTAAAAATGCTAGGACAAAAAATCTTAATGAGAGAAGTTGGTTTGCAAGTTGTACCAGTAAGCTTTTGTTGAGTCTGTTTGAACACTGCAGCTCTGTTTATGGCAGCAAGCTGTGTGGCCCAGCAAAGGTGGATTTGTAGACCCAAACAGTTCCCACCAAAGACTTGATGTGTACATTATGTGCATTTCTTTAGAGTTTACCTTGGAGAGGTTTTAGTCTGCTGAGTTGGACTGAGCACCCTTTAGCAGTTGAAAGGCGTAAGTACCCACCTGCAGTGAACCTTCTGGTTTAATTCTGTCAAATAGAATCTAATTTGTGATCTGCAATGTTTGAAGTTGTCACAAAATTATGCACAAAATAATTTGCTCTGGCTGTGGGGTTGGACTAGATGATCTACTAAGGTCCCTTCCAGCCCTATGATTCTGTGATTCTGTGAAAATAGAATTGTCTTTCTCTAGTGGGCTCATCTGTCAGGGCTCATTTTAGCACTTAGTAGAAGTTGTGAGTCTCAAATGCAGTTCACACGCAAGTACATGCATGTTTCTACCTCTCATTGTGCTCTGAGACATTATTTTAAACATTTTTTGATATCATATAACAGTTCTCAATTGGCATGTTTGGGGTGGACATGTAAAAAACGTCCCCTAAAATTTTTTTAATATATAGAGAGCTTCTACTTGCTAAACATTTCTAGTATACGACATTCAACAAATAAACTTTCTGCTCATGAGAAAACATGTCTTTGTTCATATGCATTTCTTCAAATCACATCTTGAATTGTGGCAAATAGTACACAACCATAATAAATAATAGGCATTTTACATTATGGTAATAAGCATAAATAAATACAAATTTTGTACTAAAATTTAAAAATAACTGGCTGGACCAAAGTGTGAAAAATGAGTACTGAAATAAAAGTAAAAAAAACCCCCAAAACTCAAAAAAAAGACTTAATTGCTTACAATAAAATAATTGTGGGTTCTTCTAAAAAAATTTTAAAAACCCTATCATGACTCATACCTATAATGAGATCCAAAACTCTCTCCTTTCTCCCCCCTCCCCTTCCCTTCCTTCCCCTCCTGCTCTCTTTCCCTTCCCTTTTTCTGCCTTTTGTCACTATATGTGTATTGTGTATCTGTTCATCACTACAGTATTTGAGAACTTTCTGAGAACATTTGAAAATTGAGTGTTTATTTCATAATTATTTTAAACATAAAAATATAGAAAAAAATTAAAGGAAAGAATGCTTCAGAAAGATTAACATAAGAAGAAAATATGCTTACTAGATAAATTTGTCTAAAATTAATTAGAGCAAACTCTTCCAACATTGGTAACTACTGAAGTAATAACATTTCACAGAAGGAATAATTTGAAACATGGAGTATACCTTGTAATGCAACATGTGTTATGTAAATCATATACCAGTTTAGCTAATTACTCAAACATTATTAAGCATAAACTGTAGTTTATTACAAGCTTTACCCTGACATATGATGTTAAAAAATGATATGCAGATAAAACATTGTAGTAAAAATGTGTGAATGTAATATGTTTAAACTAAACAATTAACTGAAAATTAGGACCTTGTTAATTATTTCCACTCTGAAGAGAAAGTGATGATCGAATTCCTGTTGCAATACTAACATTTTCCTAGTTTTCACAGTTAAACTACTAATTCTTTCCCTGCTTGTTTGTGGGTTTTCTCCCTTTTTCTTTCTTCTCCCCCCACCCTCACCCCCCCAGATATGGTTGTAATTCAAACCATCCACATATCTCTGTCCTTATGATACCCAAAGAATCAGCTCTCATCACAGCCTTATACAAGGTTCACATAGTAAAATTCATGGAAATCTGAGAGCATAAATCACAGGAAAAAAAAAAAAAAAAGAATTGGACGAGACATCAGAAGGACAGATTTTATGCATGTGCCTTGAACACTTGTTTCAGTGCTTCTTCAAACTGTTAATGGGGAGCTAGTCTTGTTCTGGAAAATGACATCCTCTCATTTTGGTATTTGATCCTGTGACAGTAAGAAAAACAGACCGAGTTTTGGGACATAAGTTCCTACTATACTGACTAATTCATTCATACAGAACTCCAATGCCATTTTCATATTATTTCTGCAAAACAGAAGATGTTAATCCTACCAGCCTGATGAGCCCCTCATGACAATATTTCATCCCAAGTCCAACTTTGATGGGGCCCAAAATAACATAACTTATATGACTCCAAGCAGAAGGAAATGAAATATTTCACTCACAGTCAGTTTGTGAACAGGGCTGAAATGTGATAATACACATTCACAGAGGTTTTTAGCTTCATCAGGGCATTGCACTGTGTTTTAGGAATAAACTACAAGCTTTCTTCCAACCACCAGTTTTGCCAGAGTAATTCTGTCTCTAAAGGTCCCCATGGGAACAAACCCAAATCCTTTGCTCTTTGTTCCTGCTCTCTGAAAACCAATTCAGACACAGATACCACAAAACCAATCAAAAGCTAACCTTAATTTCTGTGAAACTCTGTGAAATTACTTGGATAGCAAAGCTTAACTGCTACTGTCTCCTAGTTTATGAGCTCTGTTTTGTGCATTATTGTCTATTGTTTAACTATTTTCTCCATCATAGAAATCAGCTGTTGGTTCCTTTTTTTTTTTAACTTACATTTGCCATTAATGAGCCCATCTGTTTTACTCAGTGATTTTATTATGGTTTTATCCAACACTCAACCCCAAAATAACCAGGAAAGTGTTTACATATAAGGAAAAAAGTCTTCTATAAATTTGAGGGAGGACAGATGCACAGCAGTAGAAGTATCCTGAGAGGACAGAAGCCTTAAATTGAAGCACTTGAACTTTGTGGTTTATTTTTGTCACACTTTTCTTTTAAAATCTGTAGATTAATGCCATTTCTGAGGAGGCATGAAATCCGCAAGAATCTGACTTGGACTTTCACTAGTAATGCAGTCAGTGGTAAAACGAGAGAATGTGAGTTGAGGGCCAAAATCCATACAGAAAAAGAGTAGAGCTTTCTATATTCCAAAAGCATTTCTGATGAAGTAAATATTAAGAATTAAATATACTCTCATTTATAATTAATGATGGCATTCAGAGTCAGTGTTCACTGTGATTTGTGTCTATGAAAGTATGAGGATACAGGTAAACCGGATCCCATATCAGATCAGTTTATCTAACTGGGGAAAAAAGCATGTGACTTCCTATGTTCATGTTTGTAGTCTGCTTTGAAATAGAAAGAGCTACTTTTGAATCATAGAATCATAGAATGGTTTGGGTTGGAAGGCAACTTAAAGATCATCTAGTTCTAAACCCCCTGCCATGGGCAGGGACACCTCCCACCAGACCAGGTTGCTCAAAG
The DNA here is from genome assembly GCA_013400135.1 of Rhinoptilus africanus. Lineage (NCBI taxonomy): Eukaryota > Metazoa > Chordata > Aves > Charadriiformes > Glareolidae > Rhinoptilus > Rhinoptilus africanus. The sequence goes on along the minus strand of VXBO01002509.1, from coordinate 10,617 downwards.
CCCCATCCAGCCTGGCCTTGAACACTTCCAGGGCTGGGGCATCCACAGCTTCTCTCAAAAAGCTGTTCCAGTGTCTCACCACCCTCACAGTAAAGAATTTCTTCCTAATATCCAACCTAAATCTCCCCTCTTTCAGTTTGAAACTGTTACCCCTCATCTTATTAATACACGCCCTCATAATCAGTCCCTCCCCATCCTTCCTGTAGGCCCCCTTTAGTGAGATAAAGGTTTAGGACAGTTGCTCTAGTTTAATATACTGTTTCTCTATAGGACAGTTGAGTGACAATTGAGGACAATTGGCATCTGTAATGCAGTGGAAGGGTGACAGTAATACAGAAGAAAAACATGTTAAGGTTATATACAAGAGAGAGAAACAGACATAAACCTTCTCCGTTAGCAACACTGCAGGGTTAGCCTGGGGTGGGACAAGTATTGCATAGAGAAGATCCTGCATCCTGAGTATGTGACTGAGGGTATTCAGTAGATATGAGCATTTGGAAAGGAGCTTTGAAACTCTAAATTAAGAATCAGAATTGTGAGATCTTGGTAAGTGTTGGTTTTGTGAAAACATATTTCTCACTTAGGGGTAATTATTTGGTTTATCCTTTATCAACTGTCTGTTCGAGCTCACGTTATGTATTGTGGTTGTTCAGCTTCACCTATGCAGGTGTTCTTGAAGGTACCACAGATTGCTCGGTGGGGGGATGTAATATGAAATTTAGTAGGGGACATCTGAAAATGTATTTCAAGATATAAATAGAATTTCTTTAATAACTTATCACATGTTTAAGGTTATGGTGGTATATGATTACCAGGGTTATAGTGTCATATTTTGCTCATAGTGTACTGAGTTTCCCTGTATTTCTTTGGGAGGTCATTCAAAGATACAGTCTGGAGAACAGCTTAGTGGTGTAGTTTTCTTTTACTCAGATGAGCTGAGTATCTCAAGCAAATGCTTTAATGGCCTAGCTGTACATCATACCCATTTTGATGTTTTTTAGATTTCTACTGGCTTTCCTGATCTGTGAGATATGGAGCAGTTTGTAGGAGCAGTTTGCAGTTTATCATCTCTTGTGCTACCCCTGATGTCTGAATTAATAGCAAGGAAACTGCAGCTGAGGTTGATGCAGGAGCATGTCAGGACTGGATGATGGAGAGATGGTAGCTATGGAATTTATGATAAAAATCGGCAAGTCAAGGTTAACATAGATGTTACGGGTGTCATCTAAGTATGTTAGCTACACTAAAATATAGTTATTTAGAATCAATGCCTTTAAATGGCTCATGAAATTGTAGGCATATTATGAACTACTTATGTGCACTATCTTGACAGCAGTAGATGTGCAGTCTGGTGAAAGTGTCATTTATTTAAGGTAAACTTTCTTGTGGATAAGAACATACTGGATGAACGTCTCACTGTGTTTGAACTAGAATTCCAAGTGCTGATATTTAGTGTTGCTGTGTTACACATGAGATGGCCAAATTAGTAATCACAGGTGTTTCTGCTACTCAAGCAAATGGGACATCCACCACACATGCAAGTAAAATCAAACTTCGATATTTTACCAATTTCCAGTTCTCCATTTGATACATTTCTTGCATGCAAACCTTTCAACCTGTCAAGAATTGTGAATCCAATGTGGAAATCCTTTACTCCTTTTTTTCAGAATGTAAGTGATTTCAGCAAAGCAGTCATTAATTGTCTTCCCAAAGTTAAGGATATGCTTTGTTAGTCAGATCTGAGTGTGGTAAGACTTTAAAACACAAAGGCCTAAAACTTCACTAGTAGCAGCAAGAATTTACTGAATAATCTCATTAAAAAGAACAGAGCATTTGGGAGAACATTCATAATTTCCTCTACTCAGGGCCTACTCTGTTCCCATTAAAGTGAATACAAATGTCTTAGAGTTTAGACATCCCATGGTCATTTCTAAGACCACTTCATTTCTCTCCTTAAATTAGTGAGTTCTATATCTGTTGGCTCCGTGACCTGTGCTCTTCACACCTTTAGAGAACAAACATAATAAAATAGAGTAGATCCAATTATGAAAATATTAGGAAAACAGTAAATGCACTATATTTATTAATATATATCTCAGTAAGAGAGCAAAAGAGGTATTTTTAGAATGCTGACAGAGTGTAGATGGTAAAACAGTTGCATGGATATATAACCAATAATCAGAGTAAGGATATCAAAGCCACTAATAGTGTTGTGAGTTTTGTAACTGGCTATTAATAGAAAGCTCTTTCACCTCCGGGTTGAAAGGATCAAAGTAAATCTGCATCCCAGGCCGCAGTAAACTAGATATTTCACTTCCACTAATATCTACCCTGCATTAGGGACTGTTGTCCTTCTGAAGGATTTGTTCTTTGAATAAAACATTAAATCAGTCTTTTCTGCTCCATAGGCATTATGGATAACATGACATGACTAAAAGGAGAGTAATAATGATTAGAAATCTCTAAAGACTATTGACTGGATGCTTATCAGCTGTACATAGTGGATAATGAAAGCAGTTTACAAGGTCTTTGGCATCAAAAAGTTTAATAAACAAAAAGGAGGTGTGACTTGTTAAGGACAACTATAAAATTCTGTTTCAAACACAGACTCAATCTACAGAGAATACATGGACTAAACGAGGAAATTTCTAAAACACCTAAGTAACTTTCTGTGTTCAATGTGTTCTGTTTACTTTCAAAATGGTTTTTATGACTATTTTAATATTTCTACCTAGCAGAAGGGGATGAAAAATGGTGAAAGCAGATGGATTTTAGAAACCTGAAAAGAGATTTAAAGAAATGTGGGGTAAAACTCTGAGTAATTTTTCATGCTAATTTATCTCAAAAACAGAAGAGGAATGTTTTACCTGTGTTCCACTGTCATATCTAATGCTCTATATATTCACATACATTCCAAAGCTATTGTCTATTAAGCATATTAAATAATTTCCCACAAATACAATTTATAAGCTTGCAAAAGAAGTTATGTTTATTAGCTATCATGATTCTGTGAAATGCTATAGAAATTTCAGTAGGGCTGTACAAGGTTACAAAAATGGAGTCCACGGATAAAGTTGCAATATACCAGTTTTAAATGGGGAACACCATTCAGTCCCAAGCCCTAGTTTTTAGGCATGACAGAGTTTGCAAGTTGGCCTGATGTCTTCCAGTTTTGCTGTAAATCCTTGTCAGATGCAAAAGAGAATTTTTGCAGTCTGAATAAAAATTTAGGTTTTTATGGCTGTTATATTTACATCTGAGATTTTAGGAAAAAAGTTAACAGAACATGATAATAATCCTCAGGACAGGTTTTGTTTTGTGTGTATTTGTTTAAATCTCTTGTCTAATTTAAAACAAATTTCTATACAATGTGTAAGAGTTTTCTGGGCCATATAAAGCCCAGGATCATGTCCAGATGGCTTTCAAATATCTCCAAGGTGTGAGACTCCAGCACCTGTCAGTCATGCTCACAGTTAAAATATGTTCATAAGGAACCTCCTGTGTTTCAGTTTGTGCCCATTGCCTCTAGTCCTGTTGCTGGGCACCAGTGGAAAAAGCTTGGCTCAATTCTCTTTGCGCTGTCTTTCAGGATATTTGTAGACATTGAAATAATCCCCCATGAGCTTTCTCTTCTCCAGGATAAACAGTCACAGCTCTCTCAGCCTTTTCTCATAGAAGAAAAATCCCTTCTTTGTGGCCCTTGGTCAGACTCTCTCTGGTATGTCCATGCTTCTCTTGTAGCAAAGAGCCCAGCAATGGACACAGTATTCCAGGTGTGGCCTACCAGGCCTGAGGAGAAGGGAAGGATCACCTCCCTTGCACTGCTTGAAATACTTTGCAGCCCAGGATTCCACTAGCCTTCTTTGCAGCTATGGCATGTTATTGGCTCATGTTCAATCTTCTGGCCACCACGGCCCTCGGGCCCTTTTCTGCTTCCCGACTGGATGGTCCACAGCATCTATTGGTGCCTAGGATTGTTTCTCCAGAACTTTGCACTTCTCACTGTTGAACTTCATGAGGTTCCTGTAATCCCATACCTCCAGCCAGCTGAGATCCTTCTGGATGGCAACATGACCCGCTGGTGTATCACAAAACCTCCTGGGTTTGTGTCATCTGCAAACCTGCTGAGGGTACACTCTGCCCCATCGTAAAAATCATTAATGAAGCTGTTAAACAGGACTGGACCCAGTATGGACCCCTGAGGTACACCACTAGTTGCTGAACTCCAACGAGAGTTCTTGCTGCCTTGAACCACCAGCTGGGTCTGGTCATTCATCCAGTTTTAATCTATGTACTCAAACAAATATATATGCGTGAAGAATAAAAGAAATTACTTGTGGAAATATTCCTTTCTCTCCTAAGGTCTTTAAATCGGACAAATAAACAAAAGGTATTAGAATTAACAGCACAGTAGAGAAAAAGACTATATGATTGCCTGTCAGGCATTGTGTAGAGAATAATTATGAAATGAAATTAGAAAATGTGGAGTGGAAATATTCTGCTGGTGCGGTATTCAGATTTATCTATACAATATGCAGAGACCGATAGGAAGACGTATGTCAGATACTTTCTCTTTTCTGTAGATAAAAGCATATATCATAAGAAGGAAATTAACAGAACAGTGAAGAAAAAATTTGAGGAGGCTTTCAAAACAATGTCAATCTTCTTTTGCCAGTCCTGGGTACATCTCCATCTTCTGCAACCTCACTTCAATTTGTCTCTCCATCCCTGGAAAGATGATGGAACAGCTCGTTCTGGGCATCATCTCAAGGCATATGGAGGAAAAGAAGGCCATCAGAAGTACTCAACATGGATTCACCAAGGGGAAATCAT
>VXBO01002491.1:0-28636 GCA_013400135.1 Rhinoptilus africanus | reverse complement strand
CCTGGGCGCGATGCGCCGCCGCCTCGCCTTCCCTTCTCCCGCCCCGGGCCCCGGCCGACCCCGCTCTCACTTGTCCTCGTTGTCAGACATGTTGCCTCCCCGCCGCCTTCCTGCTCGGCGGAAGTAGGAACCACTTCCGGCTTCCCACCGTGACGCTGCCGGAAGTGCCCCGGCAGTGCCGTTGCTAGGGCGACGCGCCGCCGCGCTGCCCCCCGGCGCCCCCGGGGCGCCGCTTCTCGCTATGGAGCCGTCGGAGACCCGCGGGATACCGGGCCGCGGAGGGGGGGCGGCAGTGGGGGGAGCCNGCAGTGGGGGGAGCCCGGTACAGCCCGGCGACCCGGGAGCTGCTGAGAGGTAACGGGGGAGAGGGGCGGGGGCGGGGCCCAGCTGCTCGGGCCCCCCCGTACCCCGCGCACCGGCGCCTCTCCCCACCCCCGCCGCCCGAAGGGAAGCGTCCCACCGCCGTGGGCTGGAGCAGCTCTCCTGCGAGGGCAGGCTGAGGGAGTTGGGGTTGCTCAGCCTGGAGAAGGGAAGGCGCCAGGGAGACCTTATAGCAGCATTCCAGTACCTGAAAGGGGCCCCGCAGGAAAGACGGGGGCAAACTTTTTAGCGGGCCCTGTTGTGATAGGGCAAGGGGTAATGGCCTTAAATTAAAAGACAAAAGGTTTAGGCTAGATTTAAGGAAGAAATTTTTTACAATGAGGGTGGTGAAACACCAACACAGGTTGTCCAGGGAGGTGGAAGATGCCCCATCCCTGGAAATATTCACGGTCAGGTTGGACGGGGCTCTGAGCAACCTGATCTAGTTAAAGATCCTGCTCATTGCATGGGAGGTTGGACTAGATGACCTTTGAAGGCCTCTTCCAACCCAAACTATTCTACGATTCTGTGTTTTTCAGCAATGATGGAGGAGATGAGGCTGACACATTTCCAGAGGCGGTACCTGATGGACTGCGTGAAACGTGAGTGATGGCCCTCTCGCTCTCCTGCCCGCTGCTGTGCTGTAGTGAAGAGCTTTTGCTGCTCACCGTGAGATGGGGGCAACTGCCCACAGCCTGCTTGGGTGGGCAAGTGCTTTGAAACAGCAGCATGGCTGCTGCTGACACACGGGAACTTACGGGGCAAGGTGTCCCTGAGGGTCATCCAGGGAACAAGACACAACGGCGTGACTTGAACCACAGTCTATCTCATGTCAGCGTGTACCAACACGCAGGGCGAGACATGTGTGGCACATGGGGTTTTTGTTCATGGTGCTACAGTGGATCAACAGGCAGATCTTCTGCTGACGGTGTCCCAGGGTCATTCATCTAGGCTTCTCTCTGTCTGACTTACCATTATTTTTGGATTGTTCTCCAGGAGGAGGTACCCTGCCTCTCCAGCGCTACCCCACATCCTGCAAAGAGCCAGCGCCTGCAGCGCCTGCTTTCTCCCCAGCAGTTTGTCAGCCGAGCAGACTTTCAGCTAAACCGCATCTCCGACCTGCCAAGGTCTGCCAGGCAGGAGATGCCTACACGCGAGAGAAATTCAAGCCACAGGCAAGGCGTAAGTTGGCAAACACCGCTAATGAATAAATGATACTGCCTGCTCCCTCTCTTCCCCTTCTGTCCATCCCCTGCCTGCAGTCTCAGCAGCTGTGGGGGGTATCTTAATTCCTCTTCGTCCTCACGCTTTCAGTCTTCAAAGATGCGGTAAAAATGGATCTCTGAGGGAACATCTGCTGTAAGTTCTCGCTGACTCCTGCCTGTGGGCTCCGGGGGTGACAGGTGATAGGGACTCACACAGTCCTTGCATAAGAAGGGAGCTACAGAGTTTTCTATCTTATAAACGTGAATGAAACCTCTGACATCAGTTTGGTTGGCTCTGTACGCCCGTGCAGTGCTTGCGCAGTTCAGTCTGGGGATGGGCTGTTGTTAACGTAGCGCTTCCTCTGGCATCATTAGCAGGGAAGCGGTGTGGCCAGGCTCCTCCCTGAGGAGAGACAGGCTGATAATAATTTATTTCCCCCTTGGCATTCACAGGAGATTTGGAAAAGGAGAAGCGAAGGCTCCAAAACATCTTAGCGACAGGGAAGGATGTGGTGGAGTGCAACGTGAAGCAGACGCCGGTTCAGACAAAGGAAGAGGAGATACCTGAGCCTGACCGGTTTGAAGAATGTACGTCTTTACGTACCCTGGAGGGAGACAGGCGGGAAGCCTGGGAAGCCGGGCTGGGGTGGCAGGCCGTGTTGCTGGTAACCTGAAGCCCACTGCGGATGAGGCACAAAGCCCAGTTTTCAAGAGAAAGGACTTGCTGCTGTGACGCTGCGATCCAGTTGTCCTCGCAGAGGTTTGCTGGCACATTCAAGCTCCCTGGGCTGCCCGCACAAAATGAACTCTGCTGGCAGGGGAATACCCTGGGGACGAGCAGGGTGACCTGGGCAGGAAGCCCAGGTACTGTGGGTCCTTTTTCCAGCCAGCGTAACTCAACATAGACTAGGACGCTTGCCAGTCTACCATGGTTTGGGCTGTTTTCTTTCGCTCCAAGATCACAGATCACAGAATCATAGGGTTGGAAGGGACCTTAGTCAGAGCAGTTATACTAGCAAAGCTTAAATGTCAAGCAGATTTTTAAGCAGTGACGGACTTTGGTCTACAGAGAATTCTGGGATGGCAAATCCCTGCCTAATACCTCTCTGTTCTCACATTTTCACTGTGTGTGTGTACACCCCAGTCAGGCCTTCGCTAGCCAGGGCAGTGCAAAGATGCACAACGCTAGAATAATGTGTAGAGAAGGGGTGCTTTGGTCCCTGCTGCAGGGAAGGCACTACGGCTGGCTTCACACATGCCTTGTATCCTCTAAAACTCGTTGCAAGCTGAATGTTGTCCTTGGCACGTCTGAAATAGCCATGTACTTTGTACTGGGGCAATATTTGGACCAGCTGGCTGCAGGTCTGTGCTGCAAAGCGGCGGCTAATATTCTGTGCCTGTGCCGGGGAAGATGGTTGTGGTTTCAACCACGCAGAGATAGTCGTGGTCACTGGGTGCTGCATTTCAACTAATGAACCTCAAGGGCTTTAAGCAGGTTCTGTCTCCATCCACAAAGTGGTTAAACTGCCCACAAGCAACAGAGAATTGTCTGTACAAAAAACCCCTAGAAAGTTACTGTTCCTGCGAGATGAGGAGCTGTAAGAAGATGGGCGGGGGGGACATTTCCAATGGCATAAGGGACTAGTGGGGTATTTTGCTGACATGTGCAAGATGAGTGTCAACAGCAGACACCACCCTTCTCACGGTGGGACCACTGTTCGAGCAGAGCTAGGAAATTGTGGGTTCAGATCTAGACAGGAATATGTTTTCTTGCCTTTCGGCTGAATCCTTTTTCCACAGTGTTTTCTCTTTTCTGTCAGTGGTGAATGAAGTTCAGGAGAGGAAGGATTTCCTGGCAGAGATGGAAGCTCTAGGACAGGGCAAGAAGTATCAAAGCATTGTCCTCACTGAAATCTCACAGGTATGTGAGGGTCCCACTGGCATTAGCCGTAAAGTGTGTGGAGGGAATCCCTAGTGTCCTTAAGAGACCTTAAAGCAGAGTCTCCTCCAATACCTGAGCAGGGAAGGAGGTAGAGAGCTCAGTGTTCCCCTTCATGGCATGGGAAAGGAGTGAATTTGGGGAGTAGGGGATAGAGGTTTTCAGCTCTTTTCTCAATCTCTGCATGTAACTTAATCAGGGAAACAGAACCTTTGTTCTTGGGGCTGGCAAAAGAAGGAAAAAAAAAAAAGCTGCCGTCATGCTCCCCTCTGACTTAGCCCTTCCCCTTTGTCCTTTACAGAAAATGCGTGAGATGGAGATCATTGACAAGAAAAGAAGTGAGGAAATGAGAGAGATCATGACAAAAGACTTCCCTGGTGGGAAGTCTTTTTTCCCTGGTGGGAAATCTGATCCCCCGGACTAGACCAAGGGAAAAACACAAGTGCGATTTGTTCCCACCTCTTCTTCCCAGACTCCTGGCATCGGAGTCTCAAGGGCTGCTCTGTGCCTGTGCCTGAAGAGGGGGCAACACCACCTGTTGCCGAAAGCCAGATGGCAGGAGCAGTTTGTACATAACTGGTAACAGAAGAAAGCTGTTGTAAAATCCTACCCACGCGCTGGATCCCTTCTCGCTCAACAATATTAAAAAGGTGAAAACACACAGCAGCGGCCACTAAAACATGACAAAGCAAAGCCTCCTTTTCCCTATGCAGTGCTTCAGAGTACAGCAATCCACTGGTAAAAATGTCACTCCCTTCCATCCACCGAGAGGTGGAGGTTTCTTGTGACAGTATGATGATAATACATGTATTGCGATCCACATCTACGTCCTGCTCCTGTACCCACGACTCTGGGAATGGCTGTGCTGGCAGACGGCGGGGAGGAAGACGCAGCCGCATGGCCTTGCGCAAGCACGAGCCTCCGGCGTCGCTGCAGGTCAGCGTGATTGTGCACATCAGCAAACTTCTCGGCAGCAGCTGAACTGGGCAGGCGCTCAGGAACTCAGCTGCGCTGAGGAGGGAGAGGGGATTTCAGCCCAGCGCCTGCTGCTCTTTGCTGCGGGCTTGCATGTGGTTTTTTGGTTCCCGAAAACATGGCATGCAGAATAGCTATCAGCTTCCCACGGTCTGGAAAGGGCTGTTTGCCCCACCTCTGTCCTCTAGCAGGCTGGAGCATGAGGCGATGCCATGCCATTCCTGCGTAAATCCCAGCATAAAGTCCGCCTCCTGGTTTCCTTAAGATCCCATCATCTGCTTGTTAGCGATACTCTTGTCAGCCGCTCCCCCAAGCCAGGCAGCATGCCTTGTCCCCAGCACAGCAAGAGTATGCAAAGGAACCCGAAACCTAAGCCGCAATAGGGTTTTAAATCCATTGTTTCTTTTATTTCCGTTCAGGTGAGTGGAAGTCAGGGAGTTAGTACAGTATAATTTACAAATCAGAGTTCTGACTGGGCGCGGGGCCAAGGGGTGTCATGCTGCAGCGATCCCGATGGCCTTTGGCAACAGTGTCGCGACAGCAGGCTCTACAGTGGATTTGTTTCTCCTTGGAGAAAAGTTGTGCTTTGCGATCTCCCCTCTCCTACCACTGCTCCTCGTCAGCCTGCTGGGGTATGGCGAGAGCAGGATGGTCTCACCAGCGTGGGGCTGCGCGTGTCACCTCCCAGCCATGGGGGGCCACGCTGGGATTAAGGAGGGGGCTCGGGTCCCTCAGGTTTTGGGAAATGAGGACCCCTTTCCAGAATGCCACGCCAGCCACCTTGCAAGGCACGGCTCTGAGAGCGTTTTGGCTAAAGCCTGTTGGGTTTTTAGAAGGGACTGCAGCAGTTTGCTCGGGGCTGGTTATGTCTAATTTGCTAAGAAGGCATGATGAACAGCTGACCAACCAGACACTCATGAGACGCTAATTCAGACTGATCCAATAATTCAATAAATAGCTCCTCGCCTTGGAGGAAAAGGCAGGAAACAAAAATGGAAGTAAGAAGGGATGGTTGGAAGAACATCCCCCCCCATTCCCTCCTCCATTGTACACACACGCACACACACATGACAAATAAAATAAGGGGTTTAAAAAGTTTTAGGGTGGGTTTGAATTCATCTAGTAAAGGAGGTGTAAAAAATAACCAGCCAACCCCTGCACACTTTTAAAGTATACAGAGATGAAGCTGGGTAAAGGTCAGTTGTGACCGTGCCTCTCTCCCCAGCTGCTCGAGGGTGGCACCGGTGAGCAGGGGCACAAGCTTAGTGCCCCTTGCCGGCACGGAGTCAGTCTTGAGCTTTTCTGCCCTTGCCTGGAAAAGGAATGTTCCTCCCTCCCCCCGGAAGGCAGCAGAGTCAGCGGTGTTTAGCAGCAGTGGGGGGTGAGATGTCCTGAGTAGGGAGAGCGGAGCTACATCCTCGCAGCTGTACACTGTCCCCTTGGGTCCTCTCAGCCCTGTAACGAAGCCCCCCCAGCCCTGGCGCTCCAGGAAGGGGACAGCTCAAAATAAACAGGGCACCAGTTATTTTTTTGGCTATGGCTCTAGAGCCTCGTGATGCGGGAGTGTTTTCTTAACATTTTAGTTTAGGCCAGTAAAACCTAAAGAATCCTGATTCTAATGCCAGAGTTTTCTCCTGAAGTTAAAAATCGGACAGGAAGGGGACGAGAGCGGGCGGGCAGGCAGGGACAGGCAGGCCCAGTCCCCTCCTGGCAGAGGTTGGAGGCACATGGAACTGTCACAGTTAGAGTGGGAGAAGGGACGGGGGACAGTTAGTGCAAGTTTTCCCACAAACACCAAACTCCTTGGCTTGCTTCTCAGTTAATAACAAGAAGACGCAATGGGGTGACGTATCCGCAAGGTGAATCCGTTTTCTCCCCGCCTCATTAGCAAGGCTTCATGGAGGGGACGGTCAGGCTCCTCCGCAGCCTTGGGAAGGGGAGCGCTTTGGTCGGACTCCCCCACTCCGGGCAGAGGGCTGGCGTCTCCCTGGGGGCGGCAGCTCCAGTGCCTGGGGAGGGAGCCCGGGGGGAGGCAAGGGGAGGGGAGGGAGACAAGCCCCCTTTCCTGGCAGTGTCCCAGCCAGCTGCCGAGAGGCCAGGGCAGTCGGGCAGCACATCCCTCCCGCTGCTGGTGTTCCCCTGCTCTAGCTTTTCTCCTTGGGTGACTTGTTCTTGGAGTCATGCTTGTTGCCCAGCAGCTTAAGCACCTTCATGGGCTTGAATTTGCCTTTCTTCTTGCTCTCGGTCTCTGTCTCCTTGTGAAATTCTGGGGTTGCAAAGGGAGGGTGTTACTGGGGGATGCTGGTGGTTGCACACCCACACACGCACGAGAACAGAGGCAAAGGTGAGAGCCACCAACCAAAGCCCTCCACTGTATGCACACTTCTTTCTGTGGTAACAGGGGCACGCAGCACAATTGTGCCCCAAACTTTAACGGCCCTAAAGGAAAAGCTCCAGAGTCTACATAGAACACATTCAGTCTCTCCTTCTGCACACAATTTCATGACTGGCTTATGCTGCCCCTTGCTGGGGTGAGCAGTGAAAACATCACTCCAAAAAACTTCTCGATTTTTTCTTACCTTTCCTTTTAATCATGGCTTCCAACATTTTATCCTCCTCCTCTTCTCTGAAAGAAAGAATGGGAAATAGGTCAGCAATTCAGCTCTAAAAACAGCTGCTGTATTGTTCAAGGCTGGAGAGCCTCCTACTTATAAACCATGGAGGGCAGATCCATCACTGTCTTGTGAGCATTTGCTAACAGCAGGATAAATCCCACGTGCTGCAAGTCGTGCCCGGTCTTTCCCACACAAGGCACTCAAATAGAGAAGAACTGGGAAGCCTGGGAAAGACGTCAGCAACAGGGACATCCCCACAAGATGCTCATGTGGCATTGAATGAGATGGGATACACTTCTCTCCTCCAGACCACCCCACTCACCTCTGCCGGTCCTCATCCAGGCAGTTCACAATGGCATTCCTCTGCTCAATGATGGTCACCAGCTCCTGCATCAGCACCTTCTCTCTCCCTCGGTCCTCATCGGTCCAGTCCTTCTCTACCCAGCCAAACCCCAAGGAAGGACAGGCAATTAAATGACTGAAGGAGCTCTGAAATTCAGAGCTTTGGGGCAGAGATCCTCTAGCACGATCCCCTGCTTCCCTGCCATGCTGCAGGGCCAGCTGGGCTAGCGCTGCTGGGGAGGGAGAGCCCTGTAGGTGGCATCCCTTGGAGGAAAAAAGAAGCCCACCCCTGCACAAGGCTGGGGCACACAATGAGATGGGGCATCAGCTTTAAAGCCAGCCAATTGAGCTGGCATCCCTAAAGATCTCTCTCTTCACTCGAGGCCCAGGAGATGAGACCCAGGGGAAAACTGGAGGTAACTGCGCCCAGAGCGGTGATTTACCTGGCTTGTTGAGCAGGCAACGCAGTTCATACTCCACGTCCGACTGCCGCTGCTCCAGGTTCTGCTGCTTGAAGCTGCAAGGGAAAGGGACACTACCAGAAACCACTGCAAGGCTCCAGAGAGGCAAGGTATGGGGAGAGCTTGGAAAGAACAAGTCTTATCCCGTAGAGCCAAAGGGTGAGGGAGCCAAGCAGGGACCAGCCCTGGCTGTTGAAGGCCTTCCCGGGGGAGATGCTGCAGGGGCTCTGGTGACTTGCAGTGGGTCAGTTCTGAGCGTGTTTGGATACATTTGTCTGCTTGCCCTCTTTCCCTCCCTTCTCCAGGGAAGGAGGCCATGTGAGGCTCTCCCCTGGAAGCACAGTTTCAGGAGGGCTGAGACAGGGTTCCCCACACAGGCATCGGTACCTCCCCACACACTTGCACACACTCACATGTAGATGAGCTCTGATTCGTGGCGCACCAGCATGTGCTTCTCATGGATGAGTTTGAACCAGTCCACCAGCAGGCTGTCTTCAGGGCTGTCTGCCAAGCAAAGGGACAATTCAGAGCTGTCTCCAGCCCTGCAGGATCCCACCACCCTGCAGCAGGATGGGCTCCGCCAAGCCAGGAGGGAGGGACTAGGCTAGAGAAAACCTGACCTCAGCCTGTTCCTGAGCCCCAGAGAAACCTCTCTTCTCCCACCTGTTTCCACTCTAGGGGGTTCTCCGTGTCCAGGGTAATGGCTGTGACTATTCTTAGAGCCCAGCACAGCCCCTTATGCTCTCCCAACTCCAGTATCAGCAGGGAGGAAGTCACCACTGCTATCTCCTTGGCTGGACACAGGGCAGCCCTAGAGTCCTGTCCTGCCCCACACCCACAGACAGCCCACCCCATGTACCATTTTCAGCACTGCGAAGTTTTTCCTCCAAGGCCACCCCACGGTGCTCCAGCTGGTCCAGCTGGTGCTCGATGGCATCCATCTCCCCATAGATGTCTTCCTCGGGAATGTACTGATCCGTCTGCACCTGCCAAACCACAAGGCAGAGACTTACATTACCATCAACCTCCAGTTCCCAGGGGTAACCCTAATGCTAGTGAACGCTAACATGGGCAGGGGGGACAACAAAACACACTACTGCAGCGTGGATCCGAAATCCCCACCTCACTCTGGAGCAAAGGGAGACCATGGTGCTGCCATCAATGGGGTCTAGCCTAGACATCATCCTCCTCCCCCTCCCCAGCCACCTGCTGCCATCCCCACCCACAGCTGTATCAGCAGGGTCCACGTATACAGCTCTGTCCCTGAGGGACAGTACAGAGCTGGCTTTTGCCCCCTGGCTCCCGAGGGCGCTTTTACCTTGCGTTTGATCAGTGGGAAGCCGTGACCCGGTGCAGGAGGGCGCACTGGCTTGGAGCCCTTGGGAGGTTTCTTTGCAGAGGGAGAGGCGGCAGGCGATGGCTTCCGGTTGAAGGGGTTCTCTTTGCAGGAAGACTGGGATTGGGGGATAAAAGGAGATAACGTGAGGGTCCAGGAAAGGGAAGGGATATAGCATCCCAATAGTTGGGACTGAGCAGACAGGGCAGCTCTAGGATTTGTTCTGCCCCACACCCTCCTAGAGGAGGAACACAGCACTGATCTCCAGCAGCCTAGCCATGGGGCAAAAATCAGTCATGCTCCTGTTTGGCATCAGTTCCCCAGCTTCTCTCCAACAAGCATTCTGAAGCATTTTCCTTCACAGTTCGTTTCCTATTCCCTCTGACCACACAACATCCTGCCTCTTCTCTAGCACACAGGGCAGGCAGAGTACGAGCAGAGCCATCATTTAACAAGCACCTGCCTGAGGCTTGCTTCAGGTGGCCACACACCAAACCTACCTAAAGGGAAAGCCTGGATTCATGATCCCCACTGTGACTGAGTGATGGACGGGGAAGAAAAGCCCCTTGGATCTGGATGGGAGGAAGGTCACCATCTCACCTTCAGCTGTGGCTTGGGCGAGGAGGGGGTTTTAGGGCTCCCAGCACCCCCATCTGAAGCCAAAAGGATAGGTGTAGGGCTAGCCCCAGCAGGAGGCTTTGGGGGCAGCCGGCTGGGGCTGGTCTTTAAGCTGCCGGTGGAGACACTCCTGCTGGCATGTGGGGTGCTGGTCTGTGCCTCGCCGCTGAAGCTGGCCAGCTCGCTGGAGGAGGAGAAGGAGGAGTTGGTGGAGAGGCTGGCTGGGGCAGCAGGGCTTTCGCCGGAGGAGACACTGGCCAGTGGTGTGTCAGTGCTAGAGGTCTTGGTAGCTGTTGGCGTGTGGACAGTGGGCTCGGAAGAGCTTTTGGGAACCGAGGCCTCATCAGTGTCACCCAGCACCTTGGCTGAACTCTCAGAGTTGATGCTCTCGAGGCTGAGGGCTGGAGATGGGGTGGAGGATGATGGCTCTGAGTGCGACAGCCTGGAGATAGGGTGATGGGCTGCAAAGCAAAGGGAGAACTCAGGGAGGAAGGCGGGGGAGCAGCCAGGAGAGAAGGGGAGAGTGGTATACACTGGGGACAGTCACAAGTGCAAAGGGAACCAGCGTCTGTCTCTCTTCAGAGAGGACAGATGGGACCCTGCAGAGCAAAGGTCTTGCCTGCAAATGTTGTGCTCCAGTGGGTAGAGAGGACATGGCTAAGGCAAGTCCCAGCACAACCATCCCTGCATAAAGGCCTGGCCTGCCAGGGTGATGCAGAGGCACCCTGGGAAGGGCGAGCCTCCAAGGGACTGCACAGGCTTTGTGGAGGAGAGATAAGAGGATGAGGGGAAGCTCACCTAATGGGGAAGCACTGGGGGCTCGTGGAGCTGGCCGCTTCTTCGCCTTTGGGCTGCTGGTGGGGGTGATGCCATACCAGGGGTGGAGAGGCTTGGCAGCAGTCTCGCTCTGCTCCTGCTCAGGCGAGCTCTTTTGGGCAGCAGCACTCTCCTCTTCCTCCTCATCCTCCTCCTCAAAGGGGTTGTATGGTTTGGGCTCTGTGACATCAGACTTGTTTTCCTCGCTCTTGGTTTTCCCTGCCCCCTCCCCATCCTCCTCCTCTGAAGTCCTGCTAGGAGCCTCCTGACCACTACCCTGGGGAGGAGGGGGAGCTGGCTTCTTCTTGGACTCTGCTTGCACTAAGGCCATCCATGGTGGGTCCTTGGCTCTTGCTGCAGCTCCAGCACTAGGAGAAGAGAGAAAGAGAGACAGAGGTGGCAGGGACCAGAGACAAGCTGGGAGGGTGAGGCACAGGAGAGGGACTTTGCCATCAGTGGAAAGGATGGATGGAGCAGGATCTCTCCCACGCAGAAGCAGCTTTCTCAGCCAAGGATGGCTCTAGTATTCCCCAGACACAAAGTGTCTCATTCTCTGCAGGCAAACCTATGGGCCTGGGGGAAGCACAGCCTGCCTGACTTACCCACTGGGCCCAGCATTTTCTTCTCTGAATATTACAACCTCCATCTGCTCAGCAGCAGCAAAGGTTGAGCTTTATGGGGGCAGCTGTTCTTCCCTCCCCAACACCATTCCTACACGCAGCTCTGCTCCCCAGGCTGTGCGTGAAGGGGGAGTCGAAACCAGATACCTACCCTCTGTGGTCGTACTACCTTCCTACACTTCAGAGGGCCATCTGTCACCTTATCTTCCGAGCATCCCATGGACAGACCCCTCCTCACAAGGACCCGTGGCAGAAAGCACCACTGTTCCTCTGGGGGCAGAGCCCACAGCTCAGTGAATCACTGTTCACTGGGAAAGCGGCTGGCACTTGCTGCACACACCAGCTCCTTGGCCGTTGCGCACGTGGGGGCACTTGTGCAACCTCCGTCCCAAGAGCAGGCAAGAATGAACCAAGGACAGGGGGCTGGGTAAGAGCCCAGGATGTGTAAAGGTTGCAGCTGGGCACTCACAACATCCCTGCACTGGACCCTTCCCGGACAAACCCTCCATGAGGCAGACCCTTTCTCAGCATCCACAAGCAGGGCCATTTCACAAGGCACTTAGCAGTCTGCACACGCCCCAGAAATGCCTTTTTGAAGCCCCCAAACTCTCTACAAACCCTAAGAGACAAAGACCCTGGGAGGCATGGCACTGTCAGCCTGACTGTACTGGGCACCTGTAGGTAGGAGAAGGGACCTGATGTTAGTCTACACCCTCCAAAGAGCAGAGGCTGATGGAGGTGGGAGAGGAAACCACCGCTGAGCCATCCCCACAGCCCTGCCTCGCTGTGGGGTTTGCAGGTGACTTGCAAACAGAAGGACCTACCGATCAGAGGAGCAGGGTCTCCCTCGGGGTTTTGGAACAGGGGGGCTGGGTTCAGGTACCCTACCTAGAAAGACACAGGGTCAGACTGTCACAACACCAAAAGGACATGAAGAAAGAGGTTAAATCAACACGAGGCACTTCTTAATCATCTCCCCATGGAAGGCTGGCTATTCCCACTCTCTGAAGACGTCATGGCGTTTCTCCCGCAGTCGGTTAGCCCCAAACCTCCCCCTTGCCTTCTTCTCCCCACCCCACCCCTACAGCTGCACCTGGAGAACTGACCTGCCCCTCTGTCCCCACACCTGTGAATTGCTCTGGCACTGCCACCTTCCCTCCACACTGGGAGCATCCTCCTGAGAGCTCCAGGGAATTACAAGGGAGCAGGCAGGCATGAAACCTAGCACTGCTCTTCCTGCTACAGGGATGGCTGGCAAGCGAAGGCCTGGTGTTTGAGCCTGAGGTTTATTCGGAGGCAGAAGGACATCAGGCTGCAGAGAAGGAGCAAAACTAATCTGACCTGCAGCCAACCACCTCGGCTACTGCAGAGGTGGAGTGTAACCCCTGCCACCACTCTGCTCTCTTACCGTTCACCATGCCAGGCCCACATTCGCTGCCCTCGCCCTGGAGAGTCGACCTGGGCCGGGGCACAGGGTGAGAGGTTGGAGGGGAGAGGGCTGATGCATCCGTGGCCCTCCTTGGGGCAGGGGTGGGCCGCGTGTCTCTGAGCCGTCCGTCCAGTGAGCTTGCTTTGTCCTGGGTGAGCACCACGGGCTTGCTGGGAAGAGGAGGTCTGGGGGGAGTTTGGGAGACAGGCACCCCGCTGGCTGCATGGCCAAGGGGTATCGCTGTCTCTGCTCCGCTAGGCATGCTGTCCTTCTCCGTGGGGCTGGCTGGCCTCTCCGCAGGCACATGCATCTCTGCCATGCTCTCCAGGGAGCCACTGTCATCCTTCCCCACCTCCGCTCCTGTGGGGACGGTATCCTCACCCACGCTGCCAGCCCCAGTTTCAGTTCTCAGCTCTGGCGACCGTCGGTCTGGGCTGGGCCTCCTTTCTGCCTTTCCACTCATGGCCAATTTACCACGATGTTGCGTGCAGACAAAAGTCCCTGTCTCTGATCCAGGCTTGTATGACCCCGGGAGCAGCGTGCTGGAGCACTCCTTACACCTGCCAATGAGAAGACAGAGCCCTGTGAGATGGGGGACACCATCCTGCCCCTCAGGGAAGGCAATGCAGCCAGGAGATCCTTGCAGGGCCGTGGAATTAGTTCCTACCCCTGCTACTAAATCCTAGCGTGGTCATGGGGAAGTCACTCGGAAAAGGAGAGGAACAGAGAAACGTCACCATGACACTGTATGAACCCATGAGGAGTTCACAGCTCAAATACTGCGTGCATTTGGGTTCCTCCTTCAGCTCGGAAAGGATTTAATGAATGTGGAAGGACAACAGCTGGTATTGGTATACGGCCTAGTTTCCAGACCTGGAAAAGCAGAAACCCAGTTTTCCTGGAAAAGACGCAGCTAGTGGGGGAGAGGAGAATGAGCCACAAAATCACAGGTGGCCCTGGGAAGGGGAGAGGGATCAATCATTCACAGACATGAAACAGGGAGCATCAACTGGAATTAGAGAGCAGCTGGTTCAGAACTGGCACAGGGAGGCTACGGGCTGCCTTGTGGGGGACAAGGGTCCAGGCAGGTTAAAGAACTGTCAGACACATTTGAGGTGGGCTAAAAAAATAAAACAACCGCCCCAACCTCTGAGTATTAAATAAAACGATGCCATTTCTGACTCAAGAAATCCCTGTGCTGGAAGCTTGAAGAGTAGTCAGGAAAAGCAGTGTACAAGCCTACCCTGGTCTCACACTCACCCCCGCTGGTACTGACCATGGCCCCCAGCAGGGTCATGGCATTTGGGTGGAATGACACAGTAAGGCCGCTCTTACACTCTGCTTTGCCTGTTCAAACTGGGCTAATAGCTTCCCTGTCCTTCACTGACTGCCACATCTTGGATCATCCGCTCTTTTTCCACTGAGCCCTTGAATCCGCCCTAACGAAGCCCTCCAGGCGCAAGCGTAATGCGCAGCACTGGCAACCCAGTCAGCCCTATTCCAGCTGGGAAGGGAGGCGGATAGCATACATGAAAGAGAGCCACAGGCAAGGGGCTGATCAAGCACTCCTATGAAAACCAAGCTTGTTCCTTCTTGTCTGAATACCTGGCGCTCGCAGCAGCTGGCTGCCCTACACTGCAAGCAGACAGTTTTGGTGAGGAATTCTGCTCTGGGTGTCCAGTTGGTTGGGATTTCCTTTGAAATGTAGAGCAGAACCATGAGGACACAGGGACTCTGGAGAGAAGGGGTATGATGAAATGAAGAGGTGGCAAGTTTGGACAAGGGGAGAAAGTGGTTTGTTTGGGTGTTATCTCTGTCAACCCACAGAAAACGCTGCCACAGGACATGCCCGACCAAACAGTGCCCATGAATCAGCAGGGGAAAAAAACCAACAAAAAAAGACAGACAAGAAAAGCATAAGGAGGCAAAACACCCAGGATAAAGTTACAGAGATGTCACTGATCACTCTGAAGGGCCATGAGCTGTGCCAAGGCAGACATGGCACCTCTCCTATTCCTGGCCCATGAGCAATGCTGCACCTGCACCCCAAAGTTCCTGCTTTTGCCACAGCTGCAGATGGGAAGCCTGATGGGCCCTGGCTCGGCTCTTCTCCTGCGACGCTGTTTCTGTGACGTATCCAAGGCCGGCTCAGGCAGGAACTGTTTATACAGGTGAATGAGACCTCCCGTATCTTCCCAGTGGCTCTCTATTTCTGCTCTCAGATGCCAGCTGCCCACTTGCCAGCTCTTGTCCTGTGACCCACAGGAGAGATCTCATCCTTTCATCATCACAGCAGGGAAAGCAAAGTGAAATGACTTCACAAGTGCTGCAGGTAAGGACCTGCATCCAGGGAGTAACCACAGAGCTGCTGACGTCTAATCCCTCATTCCTCAGTTTGGTAACAGTCTACTGCTCTCCACATGCTCCGCTGAGAGCTCAGCACCACCCCGGGCAGCGTGGGAGCCTGTAAATCCAGTTGAGGATGTGGAGCTAGGTGGAAGGAGGTCTGTAGGATGACTTAGACCTCACTGGAAGGTGGTGGTGGGGGTCCCAAGTAGGCAGGTGGTAATGAGGAAGAACATCCAGGTTTATGGAGTTGGGAGAAGCACAAGCGGCTGGGATCGCAAGTCAGTGAAGTGGGAAAGCACAAGAGAGAAAGGGAGGTAGGGTATAGGGGAGACAAGCAGCACAGGGTGGGACACAAGGAATTAATCAGACCTCTGGGACAGGGGGCTGGCAGGCAAATGGACCCTCTTTGGCATCATTTCAGGCACTACCATTGATGCTCCGTGTTGCCCAAGGACACGGGCACACAAAGACAGGGCGCTGCTGGCCACACACCTCCAGTTTGCTGAAAAGAGCTGCCACCCCAGCAGGCCTGGCCACCACATACCTAAAGCACTGGCGGTGGTAGAGCTTGCCCTCGGCCAGGTAGCGCTGGACGAGATGGACGTGCTGCTGGCAGGCTGCGCAGGTACTGCTGAGCGTGGTGCGCTGGGACTGCTCTGGCAGGTCCGAGGGGGCATCGTCCTGAGACACAAAGCATGGGGAGCTCAGGATGGGGGCCACAAGCTGCTCCCCAGCCCATGGCTCCTCCAGAGCAGCTGCTCCCTATGCAAGGCCCATTGCTGAGTGCTTGTGGCACAGCGCAGGGGCTGACAAGGCACAGAACAGCTGCCCCAGAGTCCAGTGACAGGCAGGCTGCCTCTTCCCAAATTAGAAGGGGCCACTCCCAAAGGTGCCTTGCCCCTGTCTAGGGCTGAAGGGCTGTGGAAGGGACTAATCTACACCACAGTCAGCAGGGACCTGGAAGAGGAACCCCCTCTCTTTGGAAAATGTGCCATCCCAGACATTTGCTAACACCTGAAATAAAGGGACAAGAAAGAAAAAGGCATCTTTTCTGCTCTTCTAATTCTGCATTCCTGCTCTTTCCTCATCTACAGGGTTATCCTCCCACAGGAAGGAGGGTGCTTGTGCCCTGGCTGGCTCAAGAAACCATTCAGCACCCAATCTGCCAAACCTTTTGCCTGCAATGGACAAATTTCAGTCCACAGACTCCTAGAGAGAAGTCAGTCTCTCAGCTGGGACCTGCAAGGCACCAAAATCCCAAACAACCCTCCCACCCCAAAATACACAGGTAGCCCCCTGCGAAGATCCATCCCACTGTGACGGAATCTCTCCCACCTCCTCACCCGCAGAGCAGGGAGCACCACTGCCTCAAGCCAGCTTTGAATCGAGAAATGCAGTACCTGTGGTGCTGGAGAATTCTCGACCGCAGCCACGGGCTTCTTGTGGGACAGCAGAGGCGGCGAGGAGGCAGAAGCTGAGCGCTTCATAGGCGGAGGGACTCTGGCTGGAGGCAGAAGGCAAGGAGGATCAGGCACCGAGAGGAGCAGTGACTCACACCACCCATGTGGGGGAAGGGGAGGGGAAAACAAAAAAAAAAAATCTACCCTTGTGACATAGGACAGGAATTGCCACTCCCGACACTTCAGTGCCTATTTTAGGTGGAAAAGACAACCACAATCTAATAATGGGTTGTCTGCGAGGCTGCCAGAGAGCCTGGCCCTGCTGTGGATCGCCTTCTGTGGCCCAGGGACACCGGCCTCTCACTGTGATTTGATTTACTCATCAAATGCTGCTCAGCTTCCTTGTAACCATCTCCCTGAGCAATGCTTAAAACCCAGAGCACCCCTGGTAGCCGCTGATGTATTGTTGTGACCTGCTGGGCCCCAGCGGTTCCAGGCTGTCAGCAGGTCTGTGAAGCATCCCTTGCCTGTCAGGGCTGGCACTCACACACCAGTCACTAGGAGGAGTCCTTGTTTGGGAGGCCAGAACCCCTGGAGAAGCATACGCGTGTGGAAGAGATTTATCTGATGTTGGGGCTAGAGAGCAGAGCAGAGGAGTCCTGGAGGCCTCGTCTCCACCCAGGAGGGATGTCCTGGGAGAGCTGTCTCAGAGCAGCACTCAGCTCAGGTTGCAGTTGCACGGACAGACGGGCTGGTTTGAGACACTCCACCCTGGCCCCCCTCCCCATCCTACAGTCACTTTACGCTTACCAATGTGATAAAAATTAGCTGCGGTAGACAGGTTGCCTATCTAGCTTTCTCCCGTGTTAGCGGATTAAAGCAGATGACAAAGGGGTCTGATGAGCACCAGGGGTGGTGGCCCAACCCAAGCAGCAGGAATGCAGCGCAGAGGGAGGAGAAACAAGGCGTTCCTCTTCCTGCAGCCTGAGTTGTTAAATCATTCCCCAACTCTTGTGAAACCTCATCCTACTCCACTCAGCATTTCGAGCCTTCCTCACCAGCACGATCCAGGAGAGAGAGGTACTATCCACTCCTCCCCCTTCCCCATGAACTCACACGGCTCCCATTTGCCATAGGAAGAAGGAAGGACAAGGTAATGCTGGGGTTTCTGTACTCAGGTGGGGGTAAACTGGAAGCCAGAGGGGTGGGAGGACACTAACCTTGGCTGGGGTTGTTGAAATGGTTGTAATACTGAGACACATAAGTCATGATGCTGAGGCAGTCGGGGACTTTCATGGAGACCATGTCATTGGGATCTAACAGGGCTGGGATGCCCAGCTCCCGCTCTGCCAATTCAAAAGCCTGCAGGAACAGCAGAGAGAGACGGTAAGGAGAGAAAACTGGTGCTCTCTGAAAAATAACACAGAAATAAAGTTGGAAAGGCCCTAGAAAAAGTTAAGTAGTAAGCCTATGACATCCCTGACAGACAGAGGCTCCCAGACACGCCACTTGACTGGAAAGGCGGAATCAGAAGCTAGGGAACAAGTTGCTGCAGCTGCCCTTTCCTTTAAGTCATTTCAGCTTCCTGTGCCCCTGCAACTCCCACCTGAGGGGTCTTGGCATTCGGCTGCTGCACTGGGACAGGAAGGGTAACTCTGAGGAGGTCTGTTTTCACTGGAAAAATAGCCAGTGTTTTTTCAACCCGTGAAACAGGCACACCATCAATGCCTTCACACAAGAGCCCAACACAGAGCTGGCGCCGTGAAGGGCCGAGGGCTGGCAGATAATTCCAGCAATGCAGCCAAACACCAGCTTCTTCTGAGCAGTAGCTGTGACCACCCCAAATGCTCACCCCACAGAAACACTGACCCTGCCCATCCTTACATGCTCTGAGGTGCCATGCCGCCCCCTCCCACCTTAAACATAGCCGTCTCTGTTCAACAGCCAGCAGCCTGCCATGCACAAGCCACTTCAGTGCTTTTCTGCATCTCAGCGAGCAGAAACGACAAGGACGTTGTAATAAGCAGCACATAGCTCCTACAACTGCATACACGACTGCTTGAAAGGAAGGAGCGAAGGAAGAAAATAACTGTTTGAGAGCTTCCCACTTAGTGGTGTATGTGGATTACTGTTTATACGTCAGCCATCCTGCTGTTGTGCCGAGGGCAGTGTAACCGCAGTGATCTCCGAGGGAGAGGGGATGCAAGACTACGGCAGGGACTGAAAAGAAAGCGAGTCAGGAGGGGATGGGAGTGGTGTGAGCACTGAATGGTGAGGTAGCAGGTACAGGGTGTGGGTAAAGACTGAAGGTGATGGGTCTCTAGGGCACAAGATGCTGTGCAGGGTGTGAGATCCAAAGAAAAGGAACGGAGAAGAAAATGGCTATTTGCAGTAACTGGGGGTGTAAAGTGCCCGCTGTGGACATCCAGCTCTGCTCAGCCCAGCCTTAAGCTGGTTCTCTGGACTGAGTCTTGCTGGTCACAAGGCTGCAGGCAGGAGGGAGCAACGGGAGACCCAAGCTTAGGCAAGAAACCTGTTGCATGGCTCTCAAGTGGGAAAAGATAGTTGCTAATGACTGAAAGGGGCCACTTAGCCCAGGAAAGGGCATGGCCAGGACCCAAGTGGAGAGCTCTAATCCCAAAAGCCAAATGACCTAGCTCAAGTCATCTTGGGAAGGTGTTGGCCCATGTCTCTCCATGGACCATCAGATAGAACCTGCAGCAACTAGATCTTTCTCTCAGCAAAATAACAAGGCTGCTCTGTGCTACCCTTCGCCCCTGGTGTTGGCCATCTTCCCGTTCTCCACTGCCTCCTTCTGCAGGAGGGGAACGTTGCAGACCAGCCAAGGTCCAGCACAACGTTCCTCTCTGCTACAAGCCTGGAGTAAAATTAGCTTCCTGCTTTCATTGCCTGCAAGTCTAGAACAACCAAGGTTGAGATGTTGCACCATTTTAATCTTCACCTGAAACGTTGTCTTGGCAACTACCAGGATAACCATCTTATCTTCTTTTCAGTCCAGGCTGGAAGCTGATGTTTCAGATTCCCTTATGTTTCCAGAGAAGCTCCTGCCTGTTACCTACAAATACAGATTTTTCTCACCCCCTCACCACCATCACGACATCCTCCCACACTACGTGACCTCTATGTAGTCATTCTAATGTCCCTTCTTCCTTTTGTGTACAGCATAATGGGGACTTACCAAGCGGTTATTCTCATAGACATCATCCTTGGAGAGGGAATCAAAGTCTCTGGAAAAGAGAAAGGACAAAAAAAGCTACATAAGATGCAAAGGAAGAGCGCCCCAATACCACCACCTACAGGTTTCCAGGACAGCCAACCTTCCTGGGGCATTACAACTCAACATGTAAGACCCTAGATAAACAAAGCCTTGGAAAACCGGATTTCAGGTTGAAAAGGAACAAAAAAAAACCAAAGGGAAATTGTAATTAAAAAAAGAACGCAAGTCCCAAATGAGTGGTGGCCAGGAAATTAAAATGTTATTCTTGTCTCTCATTACCTGTTTGTTCTGCCCTCACAGTTAAAGGCTGCTGAAATACCAGGGCCATGTTCCAATTAGCACCACACACTGCTGCACAAAAGGGTGCACATCACCCCAAACTTGCCTCTCCGAGGCCACCAGCACAACAGTGGAGGGGACAGGGAAGCAGATCCCCCACCTCAAGAGAAAGAGCCACCTGTGCTAGATCTCTCCCTCCTACAAGGGTCCTTAGACAAGCCCCCCCACACCACCTCAGGGGGTTTGAGGTCACCCCAGGATTTGGGGTGACATAGAAGGTCTTAAGCTGCACTTCTGTCCTCACTTGCCGCCAACACTCGCAGTACGCAGCAAACTGTCCTCGCCCGCAGCCTTTACAGTGAGGCAGCTTGCTGAATGCAACACGCCCAGGGCAGAGAGAGGAATCCCTGCAGCTCCCAATCCGGGCACGTTGTGGCATTTCACTTGTTCCCCTGGATCCCTCTGGGGGATGGAATCAGCCCAGCCACAGGGACTGACGATCGGCCTTCATCAGAGGAGCAGTGGGTAGAGGATTAAAGTGGTCCTCAGGTTTTCAGTGGAGGGAAGAGAAATACAGGAAGGAGTTAGTTACGCCTTTTGCATGCGTGCGTGGGTATAATGTGTGAAAACAGTATCACGCTAAAGTGATTACAGCCCCTTCCTGACAAGGATCTCAGCTGTGTTACCAAAAAAAAAACCCCTCATGCAGCAGCTCGGTGTGCCCATGAGCTGGAATCACGGAGGAGGACACAGCCCAGAGAGGGTTAGGGTCAGGAGGAGCCACCCCAATGGCCCATACAGAGGTGCCAAGGTGTGGAAGATCAACCCAGAAAGACAAATCAGATTAGGGGTCAAAGAATGTCCCCCCAACCCTAAAGGCGGTGCGCAGGAAGCGGGTAAGAAGGTGAATCCTCAGCCGTGCGCCCACAGAGAGGGGCTGCGTGAGCCCTCTCTTCCTCCATCCCCTTTTGGATTTTATTGCCTTTTCCTGTAACACCGAGCCAACGTGCCACGGGGCAACCGGCCCCTTCCTTCTCGAAGCCCCTCGCGCGCCTTTCCTGATGCTGCAGAGGAAGTCTGCGATGAGCTCAGGAAGGTTTTCCCAGCCGCCTGCGACACCATGAAACTACGCTTCCGCCGTTCAAAAGCGAGAGGCTTCTGGTGCCGTTTCCTCCCAGATAAATGAAACTGCAGCCGCTCGCTGCTGCAGGAGCAAACGCGGCGCACACACAGAGAAGACGGGCTGGACGTTCAGCTCTGTTTCAAGCGCATTTCCCAAAGCTCATGCAAATACATGCACAGAACTCGGCCTGCTCAAAATACCGCAACTTTTCCCTCTCTACACGCTGCTGAGAAAAAGCTTCAGCCACAGTCTTAGCTTTGATGTATTTTGATGACTAGTGCCTTTTTTGTATTTATGACTAGTTTCCACTGGGAGATGCTTTTTCCCTGAGTCTTTTTTTTTTTTTTCTTTTCCTAGAACTCCTTTAACCTTACTTCTTTTCTTTTCCTTTTAAAGAAAATAACAGCTTGGGAACACAGGAGAAGCGATGACAGCAAAGTTATATATCAACTGCTCCCTAAACACTCATGACCTTAATTTTGAATGCCTTCACTTTCAGGATATGGGAGTGGTGCAGTTGGAAGCTTGAAGACTCCTTGATGGCCCGGGCTGGGATAGTATTTTTTGACAGACAAAACATCATGTCCATTCCACTCTGCCCCAGCAAACCAAAGCCTTTTCAGTTAAACCAAGGCAAATCTTCCTGGGAAAGCGGATGTCAGCAGAGAGGACGTGAAGCTCAAGAGGTAACAGGGGGGCTACCAAGCAGCAAGGGAATACAAGGAGATTTTTTTCCTAATGCAGAGTTGCAGGATCTCAGCTTTTACCCGAGATACGGAAGTCCATCAGTACGGTGCCCCAGTTACCACAGTTTATTCTGTTCCTCTCCACTGCATTTTCCAGCTCCCTCTCCGAATAAGCCAAGCAGGACCTTGAGGGTTTGCATCATCCCACGTGCCGCTCTGTTGTGCGGCATCCCCACGGCTCCAGGCACATTCCCTGCACCAATGTACGAGGAGCAGCACGGCGTCTCAGGCATGAGGAAAAGTCACCCCAGACATACCCCTTTCCTCTCTATAAACTGCCTCCTCTGCAGAAAGACCATAACTTGCCGTCTCACAGCCCTGTGACACGTGGCCACATGTCACATTATTTCCTTGCCCTGATCTCAGCAGCCTTTCATCCAGCCCTGCTCAGGCTCCCCTCCTGACAACGTACCAGTCCAAGGGATCGGATGTAAGAACAGGCGAGACTCTGGCCACCCCAGTCGAACAACCATCTTGACTCAGCAAACCCCAGCGTCGCAGCATATCCTGGAGTAATATTTCCATGCAAACAACATCCCAAGCTCTTACCTAATTAGATACATACAGAGCCACTAAGCGCTCCGGGGTTTAGGGCAGCTGCCAGGGAGCACAGCAGACCCAGGGAAGGGGGAAGGGTGCGCCATACAGCTAAAACCAGAGCAGATTCCTGGATTCCTCAAATATAAATCATGAGCATTTTAACGGCAGTGCCGCATAATAGGCCCTTCAACTTTCCAGGTCTTGTCAGGGAAATGCAGGCAGTACATGGGAAGGAACAAACAAGATTTGTGATCCTGCCTGTAACCGAACCCACTGCTCTTGGGACACAAAACAGCGTTTCTAACGCACGTCTCTCATCTCCTGTTTTCCTCAAGCCTCCATCTCTCTCAGCACTCAAAGGGCATGTGCCGTGCTCTCTTACTCTTCTCGCCTCTGGATGCCAAGAGCTCCAGGGAGGCTGTACGGCTTGGGATGCTGAAAGATGCTTTTTGCTTCACTAAGCTGCGGCAAATGCCTTGTAAACACTAATTTCATGCTTTAGATTTTTAGAGCACTGAGCAAACAGACTCATTAATCCCCATCGTCCACTGTCAAGTTGGCCTGGATGCTTCCAGCTTAACTGACAAGGGAAAAAGAAGAGATTAAATGTCTCTCCTGAAGATCACACATCCAGCAGTGTAGTCAAAGGCTAAATCCAGGTTTCCCATTTCCCTGATTGGGAGATAAAGGCAGTGAAACCAAGCAGGGTGTGTACAGTAGCAGAGCTAGAGTCGGGGACTTGCAGCTTCGTGGTTCAACACAGGTCCCGCAGATATGCACCTCATCCTTGGTGGTCAGTCCAAGACACCTTTAGCCGGATTCAGCAGACACTGAGCACTTCCAGTCTACTTCTTTCAGAAAAAAACCCCAAACCATAGTGTTTCCAAGAGCTTTGCAGGAGCTGCTCTGAAGCTCATCAGGGGAGCATCCCTCTGATGCCACCTGCCTTATCCCAAGACAATAGTGTTCAAAACAAGGGTCCCGCAGAAAACTGTCCCCAGCCTCACTTACCCATACGGCCTTTCACAACAGCCTCCCCCAGCATGTCACCCACCACCATAGCAGCACAACAGGGGGGCGTCTGGGCAGGGACAGACAAGCGGGACAGACCAACAGCCACCACAGCAGCAAAAGAAAGCCCGGAGGATCATGGTGCCAGAGGAGCGGTGCCACACAGGTAGAGAGGAGAGCTCCAGCTCAGCTCCTGTATGGATGCGCTCATTCCTCCCCTCTGCGGCCTGATGGGAAGCCATCAGGAAGCGGGGAAGCAGCCAAGTAAAGAGGAACTTCAGCCTTTGGGGAGCAGCACGGCCGTCTCACACAGGCCAGCAGAGCCCTGCACAAAGGAAGACCACGCAAGGTCAGAAATGTACTCGCAGATCCCTGCCAAGTCCCATTACCGGGCTGACTGAAAGCACTTTAGAAGAAAAGAAGGGCAATCACTTTTCCTCTGCCATCAGGAGATTTACTGCCTCTGATCCGATCTTCCCACTTCCAAATCAGGACAGGCT
Source organism: Rhinoptilus africanus (assembly GCA_013400135.1). Taxonomy (NCBI): domain Eukaryota; kingdom Metazoa; phylum Chordata; class Aves; order Charadriiformes; family Glareolidae; genus Rhinoptilus; species Rhinoptilus africanus. Next base: position 4,734 of record VXBO01002491.1, on the reverse strand, counting down.
GAAGAAGCTGGAATCAGATGAAATGATGCTACTCTCCTGACCACCCTCTAAAACATCCTCCTACAACATGCCATGTCCTTGTAAGGCCCTGGGCTTTGTCTCTACAACACAGCTCGTGCAGAGGAACTGTGAAGCATTTAGTTAGGACATCTGCCAGGCACAGATTTAAGTCCACTGACAAGTTAAGAGCAGCGGCTGCTGCTTAATGGGATGGTAAATATGGTTAATGGGAAAGCATCAGGTGGTTTTAGTGGTGTTGACTGTAAGCTTTTGCTGAACGTCTGCTTTGCAGTTCCCAGTTGCTGTGCCACTCACCAAAAATAAAATCTAAAAAATTCAGAAACACAGGAGCTGCTGGTGTCCCTGTCCTTAATTTGTCACCTCCCTCTCCAGCAGCCTTGCAAGCAGGAGAGTTTTCAGAAGCTCTGTCGTAGCTGGTCAGAGCGAGCTACACCACAGAGGGGCTGCGGGGACACAAGACCACTCAGTTCCCTCAAGACCCAGAGCGATACAAAGTCACCGTATGGTTTGTCTTGGTGGCTCCCGAAAGCCACACTGAGGGTTTTGTGGCAGGCACCTGAAACACATCAGGCAGCAGTTCAGTTTCTAGTCTGTAAGAACATGGGGCTATTTTGCCCTCTTATGGGTACCACAGCTCCACAGCGGTGTCATTGTCGCCCCTCCACCTGCTGGAGATAGCCTTTTTTCTTACTGTTGTGACAAAAGGCCATCCGTGGGCCAGCTGATAAAAAAGGATTTGGTCAATTCAGGCGATCTCAGAGGAAGAACCACCAGCCCCAGAGCAGAATGTGACAGGAGAGACAACGACCAGGCTTTGCTGACAGGCGAGCAGTGTGTGTGCGCTGGAGGCACGGCAAGGTGGGGCCATGCCTACCGGCATCGCAAGGGCTACCGAAGATTAGAGCAGACGGGAGGTGGATTCCCAGCTGCGCCAGGGCACGCAGGTTTATGGTGGCAGGTCGGGGCAGATTCCTTCCAGCTGCTCAGCCAGTTTCTCCAGCCTGACATCTTGCCCCCAAGCAATCCCAAACTCACTGTCTGCCTCTTGAACCTCATTCCCCCTCAGAGCCACCCTGCGAAAGGGAGGTGGACAGAGGAAACTCAACTCCAAGCCATTTGCCGGGAGAGGCTAGCAAGGCTTGACATCCCTGATGGTATTTGCTACCTCCTGCTTTCACTGCGGCATCCACAGCAAACAATCTGGAAGTAAATGAAAGAAACAACCTGGTCCAGTGCCCTGCATGCTTCCAAGTGGCTGCCTCTGGCAGATGGGAATGTCCCTGTGCCAGGCAGGACTCTGGTCCTGGGGAAGTGGGGATGCCCACCTCTCGCAGAGGCAAAACACCCCCATGCCCAGCTGCCAGCACTGTACCTCCTCCCCAGCCATGCCTCCTCCCCAGCCATGCCTCCTCCCCGGCCGGCACCGCTCCCAGTGGGGTGTACGGCAGCACACTAGCTCGAGTCTGGACCTTGCCCACCTCCGTGCTCTCCTCAGCCTTAAACCACACAGCTCCTGCTAACCCTGACCTCGGTGGGTCTGTGAGCCCAGGTCAGAAGGCTGCCCACTGAAACACAGAATCACTGAGCTGTCTAGGTTGGAAGGGACCTGTCAGATCACCGAGTCCAACCACCAACCTAACACTGACAAAACCCACCACTAAACCACATCCATGCACCACATCTACCCATCTTTTACATACCTCCAGAGATGACAATTCCACCACTTCCCTGGGAAGCCTCTTCCAATGCTTGATAACCCTTTCAGTGTAGAAATTTTTCCTAATATCCATCATAATCATCTCCTGGCGCAACTTGAGGCTGTTTCCTCTTGTCCTATCGCTTGTTACTTGGGAGAAGAGACCGACCCCCACCTCGCTACAGCCTCCTTTCAGGTAGTTGTAGAAAGCGATAAGGTCTCCCTTCAGCCTCCTTGTCTCCAGGCTGAACCATCCCAGCTCCCTCAGCCTCTCCTCCTAGGACTTGTTCTCCAGATCCCTCACCAGCTTCGTTGCCCTTCTCTGGACTCGCTCCAGAATCATGGGATCCTTCATCCCAGTATTTTGGAAAGCGAAGAAAGTGGCTACTGCTGTGCTCTCTGCCCCCCACCCCGAGCCCTTCCCCACCTCCTTGCACTGGAACACCCTGTCTCTCCCTGCCAGCCAGCCTGGAGCCGTTCCCGGCGGCGCCTCCAGCTCCCGGAGAGCCCCCCGGGAGAGCGGCAAAGGTGCACGGACGGCTCAGCACCCCCAGAAACGGGGCTCCAGGCGCCCCCCTTTCCTCCTTCTCCTCCTCCTTCCCCCCCCCAGCGACCGCGGGCCGCAGCCGGGCCCCGCCGGGCGAGGCCGGTGCCCGCGCGGCCTGCACCCGGCCGCCGCCGCCAGACTCACAGCAGGTCGGGCCGGTGGCGGTGGAGGATAGCGCAGAAGGCCAGGCCGTCGCGGAAGGAGGCGCTGAGGTNGGTGTGACACTGAGCAGGTTGCCCAGAGAGGTGGTGGAGGCCCCATCCCTGGAGACACTCAAGGCCAGGCTGGATGAGGCTCTGAGGAATCTGATCTAGTTGAAGATGTCCCTGCTCACTGCAGGGGGGTTGGACTGGATGGCCTTTAAAGGTCCCTTCCAACCCAACGCATCCTGTGATTCTATGGCACGCATCTGCCCCGTGGCTCTCCCCAGCTCAGGGAAGGCTGAATTCTCAAAGAAAAGCCCCGATCAAAAAGTAGCCTTTTTTTTCCCTCCAGCTCAGTCCCTGAAGGAGAGGAGTTGGGGGGACGACTGCAAGCAGGAACTGAAGGCAGTTGGGGCTGAACTCAAGTCCAACTTCAGTCTAAAGTAAAAAAGCACAGCAGGCAACCTCATTCCTGGATCCTCTTCAGCCTTATTCATAGGCAGCAGCAGTTCTCGGCAGCCCTAGGACGTGGAAACATCAGGAGTATGTGTAGGATGAAGGTGGCTCCCAGGGTAGGCACGGAGCCAGGGAGGGCTTTGAAGATAAGGACACTCGGGAATTGCAGGCAGCACAGCGCAGGAAGCCCTAGAAGAAGCGGAGGAAGGCTGCGATACAATCTCAGGAACCCACGACATCGAGGAGATGGGTTGTCACGAGAGCTGGCATGTGTGCTTAGTGCGATGGTCTGACAGGGAGGGGGGAGAAAGCACACTGTTAAACGTTAGTTTATCTTGCTAAATATTTCTTTTTCATTTCCAGTTAGGCAAGGGGGAGGCAATAGCTACCTCTGTGGAAGACTGACCCACTACAGAGATGCTGAGCTTATTGCTGCCAGTCTCAAATCACCGGGAATCCCCTCTCTCCTATTTTTATTAGTGGGCTCTATCTTCCCTTCTCCAGTCAGATCTCATGCTTAGCACTCTCCTTCCTCTATTCCACAACTTTATTCTATCTCCCCATGACCCCAGAGCCGTAACAAGTGAAAAATAAATTCTCCTTGAATGGCTTGCGCAGCCTCCCCCTGCCGTGCCTGAGACAAACTGTGGTGTAAATCACTGTAAAAGCTGCTGTGTAGAGAAAAAGGAAATGAAGTACTGTCTCAGTTTTGTAACGATCAAGCTGGCTGCTCAGCATCCCCCAAAACTGCCTGACAGCGCCTTCCTGATGTATCTCCTAAGGGAGAGCAGGATCCAGGATGTTTTCTTTACTGTCTATTCCAGGGTCCACAATGACACTCCCCCCTCCTTCACAACCACAGGTCAGACAGAGACAGAGTCGATAACCTTGAGCTGTAGTTCCCTCTGATAAAACCATTTTGACCAGAACTACCCAAGAACACTTCCACTAACCCAACCCTGCTGCAGCAGGCAAAGCTTGAGCTCTAACACTCCCCCCCCTGCCGCCTCCCTGTAGACGGCCTTTTCCAGCAGCAGCGGGGCTGTTGATGCTGCTGAAGGCCCTGCATTCCTCGAGCTTCAGGCAGTGCCAGGCACCGCGGCTGGCTGAGCCCATCTTTCCGCCCCATGAGAGAGCTGCAAGCTCTTCCTGGCTGGGTTCCACCAAGTGCCAGTCCCGCTCAGTTAACCTCCAGCGGTCCCTGGGAGAAGATGCGGAGCCAGGCCGGCCGGCGGATGGTCTCTCTGGAAGCTGCTCTGGCAGACACAAACACAAGCAGCAGCATATTCACACACCTGAGAACAGCCTGCAACCCTTGGAGGATTTAAGATGATATAGATATATACGTTAAGTCTGTAATTCCAACATGCCAATCACAGATTAAAACCGGACCAAATCCCAGTACCACATTGGATTCCTTTGCTATGCTATCAGCTAAAACCGATTGCGGAAATACTGCCTTGTCAGAGGTTCTCCTGTGGTATATCACATCTATCTTCGCACACATTCTGTGAAAGATTTAGGCTTTGGATAACAAGAAAGCAGAAGGAGAGCTGTCTCTGACAGCTACGCTCACTGCGCTGCTGTTGGTAAATACGCACAAGCAAAAGTGCTAGCCCTAAAAATAAAAAGGAGCGGATTCTCTTGGTACGAACCCAGCTACCGCAGGCTGCTGCAATGCAGTGGCATCTTAGTCCTTTGATTTCTTTAATGATATGGCTGCCTCAAACCCCTTCAGAACTGGAGGCAGTAAATCCTTAGCACGTGTAACGCTAACAGCAGCAGCTCAAAGGCCGGCAGGAGTCGCCCAGTTAATCTCACTCGGTGCTGCCTGTTCCCTGCCTGCCCCAGTGAGGTGGACTGAGAGCTGG
>VXBO01002484.1:2622-14608 GCA_013400135.1 Rhinoptilus africanus | reverse complement strand
AACTCTTTCTCATCGAGGAGGAAGAACTTCCTCTTGCCATTTTCAGTCCCACTTTGCTCAGCTGTTGGCAGACTAAGCTTACCCACAAATATGGACCACCTCATGTTGCAAACAATGCCTTCAAGTATTTCTTAAAATTTGACCATGCTTTTGTGTGAGCATCTTGGTATTGAGTATTTATATTGATAAAAAATAGAGACAATATTGCTGTGATTCATGTTGTGTAAAAAATTGTTGATCTTCAAAACTTAAACCTCGTTGTTGAGCTTTTGCAACTTAAAAGCTGTATTTCTTTAGCTGCTGTTCAGATAAAAGCAGAGATACAAAACCAGAAATCTTAAGCCATGAATGAATACTAATAAATACAAAACGTTTGTACATGCTAACTGATCTTTTAAGGGACTGTGTGTGAGAGATGTTATTCTTTTCTGGATATGAAAGACCCAGCTGTAGACTATGTCAGGTTTACCTCCTGTAAAATGCTTCCAACGTGTGTATTTTAGACTTTGTTAGGTCATGACACCATTAAACTACAACCATTTAAAAATTTTTTATGCTTGGCTATCACAGAATGGATAGAGAATACTGATATTCTCTAACATGCTTTATGTTTCCACCAGAAATACTATGTTTTAGAAAATTTATGAAGGTTTCTTTGGGTTTTTTTTCTTTTTTTTTTTTTTTCAATTTCTCAAAACTTTTGCAGAAGTTAATCCTGTGGATTCTGTAGTTTTTTTGTTACTTTAACATCTAAGGTCCAAATAGCGAGACATCTTCAGAGCTCTCTCAGGTTAATGCCTCGTATTTTGCCATTATTCCTCTTATTACAAGTGCTTCAAAGACATATTAGTAACTCTGGCAAAGTATTACTTGCTAGCTTGTGTTGGCTAAAAGTGAGAATTTAGATAATGAGGATGGTTACTCATCATGAATACTTTATAGACAAGCAAGCAAAACAAGCTTTGGAGTTAGTACATTTGAATGTTTAAGACAATAATTTTCATGGATCTAGAAATACATTTTCATTATTTCCATTAGGATTTCTGGAGATTAACATGTATAAGATGTTATTAATTTCATAAGCAACCCATCTTTTGGGGGAATATCCTATGTTGTATTCCTTTCAATATTGATCAATGAGTCTCCATGATGGTAGAAGTTCTTTCACTAAAAGGAACTCTTTTAAAGAGGTGAAAACCTGATCACAGAATCACAGAATGATAGGAATTGGAAGGGACCTTCAGAGATCATCTTGTCCAACCTCTCTACCAGAGCAGGGTCATCTAGAGCAGCCTGCACAGGAAAGTGTCCAGATGGCTTTTCAATATCTGCAGAGACAGAGACTCAGCCGCCTGTCTGGGGAGCCTGCTCCAGTGCTCTGTTACCCTCAAAGTAAAGAAGTTCCTCCTCATGTTGAGGTGGATCTTCCTGTGTTCAAGCTTGTGCCCATTACCTGTCACTGGGCACCACTGAAAAGAGCCTGGCCTCAACCTCCTGACACCCATCCTTTAAGTATTTATAAGTATTGATAAGTTCCCCTCTCAGTCTTCTTTGTTCCAGATTAAAAAGACCCAAATCCCTCAGCCTTTCTTCATAAGAGAGATGTTCCAGTCCCCTAATCATCTTGCCACTTGCTAAGTATCATTAAAAGGACATTTTTTTTTTTTTATAAAAATAAGGAAATTGAATATGGCTCCTCGAGTTCATCTTGTGATTTCAATAGGTATGACATTTTTTATTTATGTTGCAAAAATGTCTGACTGGTGTTAAAATGGTTGCTGTATTTCACCTGGAGATGATACTTTATACGTAAACACACTATGATCCTTCAGGATAAAAAGAAAACACAATATAAGTGATATTTGTGATCTAAAACCATTACTAGAATCCTGAGTTCAGCTTATGCAGCACAAGACAAGATCTGCCACCCCAAAGTAAAATTTTATTGAGATGAACAGACTTCCTGGCATTTTTATGCTCCCTAATAACGAATGACACAGACTTTGGACAGGCATGTGTTACAGTCTCATCTTCCATGATGGTGGTATCATTATGTTGTTAGTTTAAAGAGAAGAGAGGAGAACAAGGAAGAAGACACAGGAGGGAGACTCATTTTGGAAAGGACATCTTCAATCATGTTCAGTGTGTGCACTCTACTATTATACGCCCATTAAATCATAGAATTTTATTACTATGTTTATTTAAAAGAAAAAATTCTGAAAAATGTAGTACGCTGAACTACAGATAGGATAGTTTAAGGTTCTTCATATTAAAACACTGAAGGCATCCATAGTAATTACAGTAAACTCAGTATGTCTTGGTTATTTTATAAGCATTCACTGAAGTATATGCATGCTTGTATTATTTTATATCTACATAAATGTATAGAAATACACAGAAAAAAGATTTTATATATAACTAAGACTTGAAACTTTCACTACACATAGATTTGATCAGAATTTATCTGATTAACAAAGAGTGACATTCAGTAGTTTGGCAGTTTTGCAGCTTGAAAGTAGTGCTTCTATATGCAACTATGGACAGGAAGAAATGATTAATATGTTTATGGTTTTGTTTTGTTTTGTTTTTAGTTAGTTATATACTCCCCACATAGCTGTTTGGTTCCAGGGGACACAAGGTTTTCATAAAAATAATCATTTGGGTGCTTAGGAGATCCAGCCATGCACAGCGTCGAAGGTCTTCAACAGTCAAGTGAATAGTGGCAATAATGCAGCACTAGAACTGCAAGGATTAAGAACTCAGCAGGACTGAATCCTCTTTCAAGCAGAGCTTAGGAAGTCCATTGGCACAGAGCTTCGGGTTAGGCAGCCATAGGCATTTGAATAACAGGATTTAAACTTCAGAACTTGTGAAAGTATCAAAGATTACTATTTAGTATCCTTTTCTATAATTCTGAAGAATTTATAGCAATATATTTGAGATAAAAGTACTGTTGGGGTACACAAGCACGCTATTTGTAATAGATGTTTAATTGTACCTGTAAACATAAATCAACATTAGAATATTTTCTGAAATAATTTTAGATTTAAAAAATCACACAAACACTTTTTAAAGATTTCCCATGCTTCCAAGATTGGAAAAAAAAGACTAAGGAAAAAAATCAACCATTTCGTATATAACATTTCACTATATCTTCCTCTGTTTTTTGCCAAAATAAAAAAATATCCAAGTCCCTCCTACTTCCCTTTTCCAAAACACTACCAAATTCCAATACAATTCTTTTAATGTTTTTCTTTCAATTCTGTGGAAAGAGGTCACTTGATGTAACATCGAATGTAATAGCATTGACGCAGCCATGTCTGCCTAACGGTCAAAACGGTCAAAGGTTTCTGATTTGTATAGAAAGCCTATCTGTTTGGCAATACATTTTTGTGTATAAAAGAGAAGAAAAAGCCACCTGCAGTTTTTTTGATCGAGGAAATACAAGTGCAAAACCATGAGTTATGATTTCTCCCCCTCTTTTTTTGCTTTTTGTAGCTAAATATTTCTCTCTCTTCTGATATTTTGGCCAAGTTATCTGCCCTATAGCCTCATTCTATTTAATCACATTTACCTTTTAATGAGAAAAAATGCCAAAAAAATTTTTTTCCTAATGCCTGTTAAAAAGTCATTACTGACATCTTCAGAACATTCAGACTCATACTCTAAGTACCAATCAAATCATAAAGGACACACACTTCAAATGATCTGTTCTTTACTTTGATTTATACCTAGGATGCTGAGTCAGAAAATAGTCCAGAAAAAGAGCCATAGATCTAAAACTCAAACATGCTTCCAAAGTGCTTGAAAAAAATATAGTGTTGTTACTGCAAAACTAGGCATTTAGGATCCGTTCTCTAAAAATTAATTACTGACTCCCAAAACCTGGAATAGTATTAAGAAATCAATTTCACAAAAGCATCTATATGTAAAATCTTTTTGTCATCTTTCTGCATCTTAATTCTTTTTGGTGACACCTCCTACTTGCTTAGTAATATCTCAGTTTTTCCCACCAAAGGATTGCTTAAGATAGCAGATCATATTTTCTACATAGAAACGCCAGATTTTTTATCAACAGGACAGTTTTAAGTTACCCAAACGATAACTTATTTCTAAGTCAGTGTTATTTTTACGAATGCCAGTGATAAAAATAATTTTAAAAAGTATAAATGGTATATTAGGAAACCAAATTCCTCAAAGCGGTACTTTATTTGTACTCTTGAGTATTTTCAAAATACTGATGAAAATTAAAATAAGTTGAAAACCTTCACTACTGTTAAATGTTTTCTTAGAAATAAGTAATCATTTGACTTCATAGATCATAGAATCATAGAATGATAGGTTTGGAAGGGACCTTAGTAGATCATCTAGTCCAACCCCCTGCCAGAGCAGGGCCACCTTAGAGCAGGTTACACAGGAACGTGTCCAGGCGGGTTTTGAATGTCTTCAGAGACGGAGACTCCACCACCCCCCTGGGCAGCCTGTTCCAGTGCTCTGCCACCCTCAAGGTAAAGAAGTTTCTCCTCATGTTTAGGTGGAACTTCCTATACTCAAGTTTGTGCCCGTTACCTCTTGTCCTGTCAGTGGGCCCCACTGGAAAGAGCCTGGCCCCATCCTCCTGACACCCACCCTTTAAGTATTTGTAAGCATAAATAGCTTCAATCCACATTGTTGATTTTCTTTACAGTAGAGAGAGGACAACTTGTTATAATTCTTGGTAGTTATTTCCATTAGGATTTATAAATCTTATTTTTTTCAACACGCAGATGAGAGTGTGCGGCTTAGACTTTTCACTGCTAACAGGACAGAAAGTTTTTTAAAAGCAAAGTCACAGCAGAAAGACATGAAAATGCAAAATTAATCAGAAATGTACCTAGAAGACTCAGCCTCTGGTTCAGCAATGGAAACCATCTGTCTCATATTATTTTCCTTGTAGTATTGAGTGTGCCATAGGATGAATGTCTGAGGACATCTGTAGTAAGATCACCATTTTATGTTTCAAGTAGTCCCCGTATTTTTTGAAAACCCACTGCATAATAATGGATTTGAAAGTGCTAATGTATTTTAGTACCTTTAATAAGGTATTAAAACTAGTGAGAGGACGATTTATTACAAAATACCATTGAAAATATGTACTTGAAAATATAGGCACTTGAGATAAGCATATACAGCAGCTGTTGGGCCAGCTGCAACATAGTACTATTTTCTCCAAGCTCTTCACAGAAGCTTAACCATACAGTCATAATTTAAAAAAACCCCAACATAATCAGAAATATGTATACAGTAAAATCCCTGATTTGATGGAACTAGTCCCAGGACTCAACAGGAGCTAAAGACTGCTAGTGTAATTTTAAAGCATATTGGCATACTGAAGAGTCACTTTGGTAACAGTAGCAACATATTTGACAGAACTGCATCCTTGGTTTTGTCTTCTGAGCTGGTCTTCTTCTTTAAAAAGTGATTCTGATTAGCCATATAGAGCATCAGCACAGTTAAAAGTGAGTGAGTTGGAGTCTATTCCTGCCTGTGTATTGCCAACAGAATTGTTTGTTAAATTCCAATTATGATGTCAGTCAATTCTGATGTGTAATTCCTTCCTCTTTTCTCCTCCCAGGAGGAAATGAGAGGTGTCATCAGAGCTTAAGATGAAGACAGAATTGTGTCACTAATAGCACATATGTCCTGCAAATCCTTTCCTACACATTACTGCAATTCTAATGAATGAATCCAAAATAAGTTTTGGATTCAGAAAAATATCACCCAAAACAGTTAAATTCTTTTTAATCTTATACTATACATATCTAATAAGTCATTAAGGCACAGTAAATGGAATCCTACATTTTTCTGAGTCAATATAGGGGAATTGCACTGAGAGGTGATAATAGTGGGTGTGAAAGTGAGCACACTTACTGTGGAATACAGTGAGATTTTCTGGATGCCTGTTATTTAAGAATTAGAAGAAAATATGAACTGAAGAGGAGCTTCTCTTAAAATAATAATAATAATGACAGGGATTATAGTAATAGTAAATAATTATAATAATACAATGGTTTAAAATTAGATAGAATGCATGTTCCCGTTCAACCTATTCCTAACATTCATACAACTGTAATGGATGCTAACTTGATTATTGTATAAAGACCTTTTTCTGTGGAACACCTGTGTTTGTTCAGCTTCTGTCCTTTTAAGTTACACAAGCTTTGAGATAATAGATGTATTTTCCTCTTCAGAGAGCCAACACATTTTGGAGGTAAAAGATTATGAAACAGCGGGATAGATAAGCTAAACTGGGCCGTGGGGTTTCCCTACTCTGCCTTCTGGAGAAAGGAAAACCAGGCTGATTAAATTTGGTACCAGCAGAGCCAGCTGAGAAGTCTTTTTTTCTCCCTCTGTGTAGAAAGAAAAATGTTGCCACTTTGCTGGGATGACTGGCGCCACTGTCTTTGAAAAAAATAAGTGGGGTAGACTATATATTAGGCCTTCTGAGTTACTTGAAGCAATCCATTTTCCAGTGAAAGCTTTAGTCAGGTATACCTAACAGTATCCAGGGAACTGGTCAATCGTCATCACACAGAGCAGCAGCTTTTTACACTCCAGTTTCTTTTTACCATTAACAATAGGGTCTTCGTACTGACTGCTTGCAGTACAATGATAAATTAAAGAGCTCTTACACCACTGTTCTACCAACTAACAGTAGTCAGAGCAGTCACAGCCACTTATTACAACACCACTTTCTCACTGACAAAGTGAATCATCATCTGCATTGAAGTAGAAACTAAAATATAAACCTTTAACCATTTTTTAATCAAACTGTAAATCTCAACAAAAAATCTGTTCAGGATATGTGGCAGTATGAACTATATGCATACGAAAGGTTTCTGTCTGTAGACTGAATGGTTTAGCCACTACATCAATAAGTTTTACTAAAATTAGCTATTGTTTTTCTTTGTAAATACACATTAAGGTATGCAAAGTCAAAATGACTCCCTTTAATGGCCAAAAATCTTAAGTTCTAAGACTGAAGCTTAAGAAAAATTGTCTCTGATAGCCTTCTCATAACAACGCCTAAACAATCTTTCGCCTGATGCTTTCATTACACTTAAGAGTAACAGGGTCAATTTGTCTCAGTTTTGGCTTTGTGCATCTGTTTAACATATACAGTTAAAACATTTCCGGAATACATATATGCATATGGCCTAAAAGACAGTAATAGTAAGTAGTTATTCTGTGTGGAATTAGCTATCTATGACCCTACAATATGAATGCAGCATAGAGGAATGCAGACATGGTATGAAACCTTGGAAGGCCACAAACAGCATGATACCACAGGCTCTAGGCTACAGACAACTCAACAGTGGCCCATTGCTGACCATCAAAGGAGAGCAACCTTGGGAAGAGGCCTGATGTTTGGTACATAAAGAGGACAATCGGGGACCAATGAAGAAACATAGCATGGGTCAGGCTAACCAGAAATAAAATAACTGGTTTGGGTCAACTGCAACCTAAAGGATGGTGGTCCCCTAGACAAGGTTCCCCCAGCAGCCCCAAGGCAGTACTGGTACTTAACAAGTACAATAATTGATAATGAATCTGTGGTGGGGAAGTACTGCTGCTGCTGCTGTATACACATACTCAGTATTCTACTGTTGCTCTGGGTCAGCTATCACAGATAGTAGGAGAGTATACAGGTAGAGTACTAGCAGTTAGTCTGTGACTGTGATTCATGTGTTTGTGTATACATGGGTACATATATACATGTGCAGTCATATATACATAGAGACAAAGAGAGAAAGGCAAGGAGACCATACAATAGAACTAACTGCACTTGATCAGTTGATAGCTTGATATATTTATCAATCTATCTAAACTATACCTAAACTAACTGTATATAGGTTAACTAGTAAGTCTTCGTTAAAATTTGTGTCTGGGTGGACATTTCCCTTCTTTCCCTATCCCTTCTCCTGATTTGTGTTTTCATAACTCAAAACTATGTTTCAATTCTGTTACTTTGATGCAAAAAATTGTTTAAGATAGAAATTTAATTAAAAAATTAATATCCAGAAGCCAAAGAATCATGCAGTTCAGAGCATAGCCTTACAAAATGAAAGTTAAACTTTCTCCTTTGCAGCTGTCACTCCTATATTGAACTGAGTTCTAAGTCCCAAGATGTATGACTGATTTCTTCATGAACGGACCAGCAGTTGGAGACGGAAAGTTACTGAGAAAAACCCCCAAACCTAAACCAATATTTTTTTCATTGCTTTTAAAATAAACATTTTTTAAAGGGAATTAGGGAATGAACTAGAGGGTTTTTTTTATTCTTAAAATTGACAATAGTTTACCCATGTGCTGCTCTATATAGATCTATATATATTCAGAAGCCAGTGAGTCAGGCACTATACACAGGAATGAATGTAAACTGGGAGCAAAGCTTTTTGTTTTATCTACAATATGTCCAATGTTTCATGTAAAAATTAACATCTATTTTTAAAAATGTTATTAGGCATCAAAGGATAGACAGGAGACATACGATAACTTTAACAGGGAGGTCACCAAGATAATTCTTTGAGTTTCACCCACTCCTAGAGGCTGCACAAAAGTTAAAAAATAATATTGGTTGTCCTACAACTAACTGCTTTTTTAAGGTTTGTTTTTGCTGATATAGGAACTCAGGTATTTAGAAAGACTGATTTACTGTTTCTTAAGCTGTACACCCTGATTATTTTGTTGCTCCATTGTGGTAGCATTCTGAAATTTATTATGTGCTCATAAAAGGAAACTTTTTTGTAGACTACATCTGTGCTACCATTGCTGCTGCATAGTGCTTTCATCAGGTACTATTCTTAAACTCAGATATTTGGAAATTACACTTTAGTTTAACAGAAAGGAACTGCTTTAATCTGGGGCAGTGTTTTCCAGGCTTTTGTCCAACTCTTCTGAGAAATTGTCAACTCCTGCTTCTGAGCTTAGAGCCATGACATAAACAGCTGCAAAAGCAACAGCATTCACAGCACCATGAAAGATACTGACAAGGTAACCAATTTCTGTGTAATAGGAAAGCATGACAACCAGCCTGTGGGGTCAAAACAACCACTTTTTTGTCAGTTGGAGTTTATGTGGGCTTGATTACCTTGACGCTAAGGACTGAGATGGCTTTACTCCACATTCACATGCAAAGTACTATAAATCCTGTAATTTTTTTTATCCTACAAAAAGACAATATTAAACCTGCAAAACTGCTCAAGGTAAGATTGAGAGATTAATTATTTACATGTATTTGTTTACTTCTTATTTGATAAAGAAGTATCTAAACCAAAAAGTCCCAAATAATTCTAGAAAACATTGCAAGTATAACTGACATGCATTATATTGCAACACTTTTACTCTAAATAAGCATTGAATTAGAGATATATCATAGCATGCATTTNAAAAATACTGATGAAAGGGTCTGTAATATCAAAACTATTTAGTAACTATTCCTGAAGCTATATCTTGTGAACAGATTGCTTACATTGTCATCCCCATGAAGCTAGACCAAGGATGGAAGGAAAAAAGAGGCTTGGTAATAGAAAGATAGAATCTTGCAGTATTGGGACATGAGAGTTAAATTTTGATCCAGTCTTAGTTTTGTTTTACCTAGGTACAGTGTTGTCCATGGGGCAATATTTGGTCTACTGAGAAACTAACCAAAAACTACATGTACTGTTTCAAAGGTTAACCTGAGAGACAGTTCTGTTTTTTTTAAAAAATTTCTGTGTTAACAGCCCTGTGATAAATCACATGCAATATTTTTGTGAAGGTAGTCCTAAAACCAGGAGGTTTGACTTAGACTGTCAAAAAAAAAAAAGCCAAACCAATGTGCAAAGAAAAAGGAAATGCCATATTTCTCCAGAATGCAGTTTTAGATGTTGTTACTAGACATTATGGAGTCTGGCGCTGAATTAGCTTACTTCCAAACAACAAGCAGATCTATGAAGGAGTTATCTCCTAATCCATCAGTGATAATTTGCACTTTTCAATACTCTGTATTTACATTAGTATTTCACACTGACATATCAAAGTTTAAAAATGACAAGAGTGGGCAGCTTGATCCAAGAACAAAAAAAGTCTTTAAATGAATCTTTAGTTTGTCTGCTCTTGCTACCTCATTAATCCTAAAAGGTGTCAGTCAGTAAGTCTAATAGCTATGAGTGTTAGTGCTGTGGTCAGTTCAAAATTATAGTATTGATTAATTGATTGTCTTCTTCCAGTTGTGAAATATATTAGTGCTGGCTCAGACTCTTTGGCTGAAGGCCAAAGCTTAATCTCTTGTGAAAGACAATAAGTGACTCCACAGTTTCACTGCTGTGGTTAAGTGTGTGATTCGGAAACAAAACTTTTTGAATGATTATCTGATAAAAAAAGAACATGTGAGATATAATTAACATGTAGTCGGTGATAGTCTAATTCCAGCTGCTGAAGCAAGAAAAAGGTTTTTCTTATATCCAGACTTCTACAGCCTGGAAAGCATACTACATTTGCTGAATTTTGAATGTATAAGATGGAGCGATAGGATGGCAAAGAAAAATAAAATAGTCACTGAGTGAAACTACTGTAAGGTATTAATACAGTAAGTTTTGTGGTTTCAAAATAAAATGAAAATTGGAAAAGGAAAAGCAGGTCATGACTCGAGTCTTATTATTGACACTGCTTCCTGGAGAAATTTTCACAACACCTGTCTATCCTGTGAATGCCTAATTTTCAAGAGCATTAGGCATTCTCAAAATTAACATAAAAGAGAAAGAAAAGTTGATGTGTTGTTCCGATTTTGGATTTAATAAGAATGTAAGGTAATTGAGATAGTCACAATTTAATCTCCATGTCTTTCTAATAATTTACAAGAAAAAGGATTTGAAGAAAGGTTTCTCTTTCCCCTAACAGGAAGACATTTGTTTGTTACTGGTAATTTATATATCTATTCTTATTCAGTTTGATACATAGCTGGACATAATTTTTTTCTCAATTAAATAAAAAAAATCACAAGAGGAGTAAATAATAGCTACAATTTTTGTCATTTTTTTCATTCTTAATCCAGACCTAATAGAGTTCATGGGAACTGGTGTCTTTTCTTGTTTACTCCGCAAACCAGTAATGTTGTTTTGTTGAGATTTAATTTCATAGAAAAGCCTTGAAAAGTTCTCATTCAAAGGAAATCCCTCAAATCCACAAGAAAATAGTAGGGTAGGTGTGGAAGGTGTCCCTGCCTAAGACATGGGGATTGGAACTAGACGATATATAAGGTCCCTTCAAACCCAAACCATTCTATGATTCTGTGATTCTAAACAATAAATAAGTGCAAAAAAGGAAATTAATTGTAGTGATATTATTGTCCAAAATATGAAACATTTACAACTTTTGATTTTTTAATTTACATAAATTTAGAGAAACTGAAGAACTCAGCCCTGAAGCCATCTGTCTTGGACATAAATAACAACTGAATTCTATTTCTGGGCAGGCAAATCATCCAATTTTAGATTTAAATCACCACCATTGTTAACAGTTAGTATGAAGGTTTAGTAAACAGCAGTAGACAAAATATCAACACTATTTTAAATAAAATCAACATTATGGGATGCCATTCGTAACAGCAGTCTTAGAGGTTAAAATCAAAATAAAGGTTTTGCTGCCTTGTTGGGATATGCTACTGTTTTGTCCCCTTCCTGCTCTGTGCTAGGATATTGTATAGGAACATTTTTCTCCTTTTTCTGAGGAAAGAGAAGTGATGGAGGCAGACTTGGATGTGGTCTAACATAAAGCTGACTGAGAATGACTTAATCACTTTTAGAATTGTAACATCTTGTATCTGCCTGTATTCACTGTCTCATGTACTAGGAGAAGGGAGCTACAAGCACAGGGTACCCAAAGCACTATAGCAACCGGTGCTGGGAGTCCCACAGATCATATAAGGCCACCAGGGCCCTCAGAGTTTCTATATGACAGAAAAACA
>VXBO01002479.1:637-36484 GCA_013400135.1 Rhinoptilus africanus | reverse complement strand
AACAAGAAATAACAAAATCTATTTCATCACATGGAATGAATCTTCATGTATAAATTATAAAGTACAGGAAAATCCCTTTCACTTTCAGACCTCTTTCACCCACTCCCTGTCACAAAATAATCCATAGAAATAATATGGGTTGACCGTTTCAATAAGAACACATGCCACATATACGGGAGCTGAATAGTATTTCGTGACAGGAGGAGCAGGATTCTGCCATACGTCTGACTGTCTGTGAAGAGGAGTGTATGAAAAGGACCCATTGCCAGGTACTATGGAAAGAGAGAAAACTAAACCTCTAGCTACTTAACGGATGATTGCAAAAAAGAAAATAATGTTTTTGCAAAGCTTCAAAAATCATGCTCCCAGAAGGTAAGCCAATGGATCCTGTGCCACCAGTGGCCATAGAAACAGAATTATCTGAGAGGACATGCAGCATCTACACAAATAATTGCACAGTAATATATAGAATTCACAGGTGCAAAATTTTATGCTGTTGCAAAAACATGCCTTTCAATAATGTTAAATTGAAGCCTATTGTGGCAGACTGGAGCTAAATTGATTTATCATAGAGAGGAAGCCTTAAAGATTTATCTTTCTGTCACAAGAATAAGCCTAAAAAAAGACTGAGGCTCTTGGAGGACAGCTTAATCACTTATCTGTCATGAAACATGCTGTATATAACACAAGAGTTCTTAAATTCATGACAAGAGCTAGGTGAAACTTTTACAATAGATATTGTCTCCCAAAATGTAGTTTCTACCACCTGAAAGCCATCTGCAAATTCGGCTGGAATTCCCTAGGTCCCTCTAGTTATATTCACAAAAGTGCAGGAAAAAGGCAATAAATCAGTGGCTACCCATACATGATATAAGAAGCAGTGGTTCAATTCTGTACTTTTCCTTTTGGGTTTTGAACTTGAGTATCTTTAAAGAGTGCACAGGCCACCAGGCTGGAGAATAGTGTAGGAAAGAAGATGAGGGACAGCTTGCAAGATCTGCTTTTGCAAAAAGGAAGATGGAAAAAAGGAATATGGCCAGTCAGAATTTCAGCAGAGGGACTGGCACACAGCAGGGAGCCAGGTTACTGTCTTACCACCTGGCTTTGCCATGTTTGCAGGTGGAGATGCCTCTGCAACCTTCACTGGACTCCTTCTACAATATATTAACCTTTGAAATCAGAAATCAAGTTAAAGAATCACCTCCAGACATAGTAGTTAAGTCTACCCTAAAGTGGAAAATCTGGATTTGTGCTCTGAATCAGATGCAAAATGGGTCTGACACTGGGCTTTGCAACCTTACAAATGATATTAATGGATGTTTTTAGGTCCCTTGACTCCTGATGGAACCACTCTGTTTCCTGTAAACTACCTAAACACTGAGATCAAGGGCACAAGTATCACCTTTCTGTATGGTGGCTTCTGTAGAAAAGAAACTCAAACACAAGTACTTCCCACAGGGAATCTCTGTGTACTTATATTAGCAGACGGAAACACTGGTGTGCAGGTCATTCTGTGAAGAAGTGCTTCCTTTTTAAAATTTTTACATATGTTCCCAAGATGAAACACTTTATTGTGAAGAAACCAGAACATCTAGCATGGAAGGAGATTATTTCTTTCTTTATTGTTTACTGATAACATTTTTCTAAGAAAATAAATGGCAAATTTCAATATCAGTTCAATCTCTACTGATTTGTCCTGCCTTCTCACTCCCAAACTTAGCAGCCCAGCTAAAATAGGAATTATTTGCACAACCCAAATTGGCAGTCTTTTTATGGAAGAGAGATTGCTTTCACTCATGTACATGTTGCTGCAGCCCATCAATTCTTTATTCTTGCATCTTCTATGACTAAAGATAAACATGCTTACAGACTACAGAAATAAGCAGTCAGCATGCATCAAGCACTTTCACTTTTTTTTTTTTTGTTAAAAGAATAGGAGACACTGTATGTGTCCTCTTGCTTGCAAGGAGAAAAAATCCAACTCAGATGTGAAATGGGGAACTGTGGATTATTTAAATATTTCAAGTTGTAGTACCACCTTCAACCCTGAATCTTGATTGTAGTGAAAAAAACCCTTAGAGTTGCCTCTAATTATCTGTACTACTTAGCAGAAACAGACACTGCTATTCAGGAGACACCCAGCTCTAAAAAGGGTGTTTAAGGACTGACATATTTCAGGACCGAAGTGCATTACTAGAGGTAATGGAGAAGCTTTTACAACACATGCCTGTTTTAGAGCTGTCTCAAAGCCAGGGCTGAGTTGCTATTTTTTTCAAGTACTTAGCAGAGCTGCAAGAGCTAGAAATGAGTGTGGACACTCCAGCAACATGAACTGCTGTCAGAATGCAAGAGATTTTGGTGCTTTGCAAACTAAAGGAACGTATGTAGAACTGCAGAGCTGAATCAAAATTTTGATGTCTATCTAACGCCTACCTCCAGCTAAACGCATTTCATAAATTACTTGTTCCATAATCCATTAAAATCATTAAAATCTTTCCATTACTTAAATAGGTTTTGCTCAGGCCCAAGACACTGGACACTCAGGTGCTAGAAGCTTTCTGCAAGCAGATTTTCTTGAATAGGGCTATAACTTGTTCTCCTCTCCAAGATTACCTCGGAGACAGAAACATGACTTCTTTTCAATTTGGCTAGAAATTACATAACTGAATTCTCTTTCTGCCTACAGATGAGATGCACCCGTCCAATCCAAAGTGCTTTGAAGGCAGCTTTGAAATGATCTTATTGTTTCAGTCTGTTCAGTTAACTCCTAGTTTTCCTGTCCCTAACTGTAAGAAAATAAACTGAAGAGCAGAAAAACCTACAGTTGTTACAAAAGAGAAATACAGATCCTGCTTACAAGGATTCCACCATCCTCTTCCTGCTTCCCTTGGCTTCATAATGTGAAGTCAACTGGAAACACTGAACAGTCTCTGTTAGCATCTTAATGAAGAACTTTGCAGCTCAGACTCCAAACAGATTTTCAGGTTGTCTTCAGCTTTGCTCTGAGTCAGTGTGCTGAAATGGCCACTAATGCTAACCAGGAGCATGCACTGGCTGCACATGCCTGTCATGTTCACAGCTTTGGTCTTTTCATACTGAAGGAGGGCTGATGGACAGGGACCCAACAAGACACTTGCAAGTACCCCATCCCAGAGGAAGTCAGGGCATCTGGGGAACAGTACGCAAGCAACTTGCACTCCTGTGCATAGCTGGGACGCCTCTGAGGTGGACATGGTTGCTATTTGCAGGGTCATCCCAGGAATATCTTGGCCTAACACCATGAAGAGCTACTGGCTCAACCATTTCACCTCTGAGCAGATGACCGCAAGAACTGCTCAAAGGGAAAAATAAAAGGAGCGGAGTTCTTTCAGTAGGTGTCATTAATGATGAGAATGAACATGTTGACACCATCTGTGCTAGTCTAATTCTGCCTAACATAATCTCCACCACAGATGTGCAAAAGGGCAAAGTGACCTAGAGGAAGTCTTTAGCAGAACACGCTGGAAAAATAATTCATGGTGGGATTTTTTGTAAAGGCCCTTCAAGAGGTTGCTCTTAGTGGGAACTGGGGATCTACCTCCACTGAAACGTGTTTAATAATCCCACACTAAACTGTGAGTTTATCTATCAGACCTACCTTCTGAGTAAATTCAATCACAAACCCCTCTTTTTTGTAGTCAAATAGCCAGTGCTCACTGAATGTATGATTGCCTGTGCAGCCTTATGCCATATGAATACATGAAAAAGAGGATGTTGCCCCTGGAATCACTGTCCCTCACCTGGACCTAAATTTAGAGAGGACCTTATACAGACTTTTACAGCTCATTTTCTTATACCCACACAAAAAGCCCATCATAGTTAGAGACTATATAACCTGCTCAGTACTGTGAGGTTTGAGATGCCTGAAAATGCTAGGAGGAACATGCACCTCCTTGGGTATGATATTTCTCTATATGTGGTCTGGAGGAACGCCAGCCTGCATGGCTTGTCCACACAATCCTGCTCCATGTCTGTATCCCACCTTTGGATCTATTTCTAGTATGTGTAATTCACGGCATTCTACCAGAAAGAGAGTCAAGTATATATGGGTAATTCAGCTATTCTTCCATTGCTTACTATTGCTTAATACTGCTTAAACAGCTGTTTAAGTAAGTAGAAATAGAGGTGGACAGGGATGAAAACAAAATCATTGTGGTGTTTGGAATGAAAAATTACCTGGTGATATCAGAACAGCAGATGAAAACAAGGCAATCTCCTCCTCAGTCAGCTGTAAGGAACATAAATTCTTTGCAAAGTCAAATGCTTCATTCACCAGATCATCAGAACCTGTAGACAACAGAGGACAAAATCAATGCTAGAAATTTATCAGCTCTTTAACCTGCCATGAAAAGTGAATTGTTTTGGTGCCAAAAAAAGTGGTAAGTGAATGTCTGTACTTCTAAAAGAAGTGCCTTTCATCTGCTATTAAAATTCCACCTACCAAGAAAATGTATCAGTAAAACACCCATTGGAGCACAAAACCTACCAAGAATTGGGGGCATGACCTGTACAAATATTGCACAGTCATCTTAAAAGGGGGTTTTCTTTTCCCTACGTGGAAAGAAATGCTTTTTCTAAACATATATTGAAACTAAAAGGTATGAATAACCTGTCCTAAATAACTTGCACATACACAATTTTACTGATTAGCAGTACAAATACTACTGAAAATATCGTAAAGAACAAAATAAATCAACTAATGCACATTCAATACACATTCATAGATACTTTAAACTTGTAAATTAGTGTTATGTTTATCCATATGTAAATAAGAAAAAATATATACCTATATGATAAATATTTACATTTGAAGCAAATATCTTTCTTTGAGTTTGGTCCTGAATAAATTTCTGATAATGTATCAGTCTCGTGGATGGGCAAAAGTAATCCATTTAGCTATTAACATTTCAGGTAGCACTCAGTATCATGTTGAGAAATGAAGCAGTTGCTTCAATACATGAATCTAAATGAGCTTTAAAGCTTTAGGCAAAACAGTATTTTAGGTAAGTCTTTGTCTATATTTTGTAACAGTTCATCATTTTGGTCCCATTGCTGATGGGGCTAAAATTGCCTTCTGCAGGACACAATTAGTGGGAGTGATTTGAAATATCAAGCATAACTGAACTGTGAAGATAAACTGTCTGTCTCCTGCCATAAATATACATTTTATCAAAACTTCAGATGGCAGATGAAGAAATCTATCTGAAAAACCCTCATGCTGATCTTTTTATTAGAGAAAAACACCTATCATGGCTGGCAGCTAGTGGAGTCATCTTCTTTCTTTTTCCTTAAAGACACTTGGAGGTTTGGGGATTCAACATTTACTGGAGATTTTCATTGAGGGTCACTATTTTCATAAAGACAAATCTGTGACTATGTCGTTCAGCATAACTGGTTGAAAAGAAGATCAACATACCCAAGGCTTTAAACATTTGCATCCCTCCATACTTTCCTTCAAACAAAACAGTATTGTTGAGTGGGTTGAAGGCACGGCACATTCTCACCAAAACCACTTCCAGGCAGCCTATCAGACACGGAAAAGAGCAAAAGTACCACACATTACTGCAAAACATCAGAATACAGGAAATGTCAAGAAAATATTTAGGAAGATATCAGTCATTAGAAACAACAGCAGGTACAAACACTCTTTGAAGGCGTGACGTGTCTCTGAATGACAGAAAAAATATTTCTGTCTGCTTTGAGTATAGAAAGGTGTAATTTCTGTTCCAGCCTAGCCACCTTTTCTTTAGGCTGATTTTTCCCCAATTGCAGCAAATTGACAGCCTGGACTTAATCTGAATTTAGGCCTGGGCAAATATCTTCCATTTGAAATATTTTATCCTGAAAATTAGGCATTTATTGAAACTCCTTTTTAGTAACTAAACCTTTTTAATATAATAAACCAGCTTCATTCAACGTGTACATAAATCCCAGTTTCATTTGGCTGGAGGGAGAGAACATCACAGTGTTTTTAGAGAGAAAATAAAAGTTAAAGTACTGTCAAGAACACCCATAAATTGGGGTTTACTTTTGTTTCCCTTGTTTTAAGCATCCCTTAACTAAAGCCAAATCTCCTGTAAGACGAACTCTGAATTTGAGGATTCTTTTGCAGACATGCTTTTGTGTGAAAAGTCCTGATTTTCTAACTCCTGCTCAGCATTAACTGCAAAACAGAAAATAAAACCTGGCATATTTATACATGCTGAAGCCAAACAGAGTTGTCTGACAGTACAGTCAAATATAACTATATCTTTTGCTGAAGGTGCTGTTATATAGTTTGTTTTGCCAGTCAAATGAAAGAAGTTACTTGGGGTGCATTGGTATCTGCAGAGTTTTTGAAATTATTACAAGCTTTAAAAAAAATAGTTCTCATGCTACAACTCAGTTTTTCCAGGAGGTGGCCTGTGTGTTCACAAGGTCTCTGTTTCTCTTCCCTTTGCACCTGTGCCCACCATCTCAGTCCAGTCCCACACCGAGACACAGTCCTGCGCACAGAGCGCTGAATCACACTGGCTTTCAGCCTTAGTGAAGACCTCTCTCTTGAAATAGGAAGCACTTCTTATGCTTTAACAAGCCGCCTAACACAGCATCCTGTCTTTTACACATGGAGGGAGCAAGAAACTGATATGACAGGGTAAATGCAGTTAATTACCAGTTGCGGTTCACTTGGTCATACCATTTTGTCCTCCTGAGCTTGGCGATGTTACTACATAGTCACAATAAATCTTGTCATGATTCTTCCGGAGGATAGAAATTGCTGAGTCCCATGACAGGGAAGGAAACCCTTTTTCCCCTTGCCCCTGTGCACGCACGTGCACACGCCGGCATGCACAGGGAGCACGGCCGGCGCACAGTGCCATAATCTGCTCTCATTTATTCTGAAACCAACTGGCGCCAGCAGGGATTTTCCCTCCTGTGTACTGGCTGGAGGGTATTTCTGTAGTCTCATTAAAAAGATTAGAGATGACCACAGAGGCAGGCCCCAGTGAGCCTGCGTTCGTTTCACTAATGACAAGTGGGGATTTTACAGGGTGGCAGATGACTGATTTGACCAGCTCAATTCGCAGGGTCCTTCCACCACATGTCAGGTTGGAGACTGCAGTTTCTGCAACGATTGTATGCGTGCGTGTGCTTAATAACCACAACCGACTCTAGAGGGAAGGGGATCAGAAAGCAGTAACATCATTAATGTGGAAAAATACAGAAGGGTTAATGTAGCTAATGAAACAGACTGAAATTAGGACTCCTACAAAATTAAAATGATTTGCGGAACAAGACAGCAGAGCACATTTCTAATGTGCTAGGTGCAAAACCAGTCTCAAGCCTCTGGCATTTACCCACCTGACTTAAGGAGGAGAATTTGGTCATTCTGGCAGAGCTCCATGAAGCCTGTTATGCGCTTCGCAAACTCCACCACATACTGGATTGCGTGGGTGATCTGAATGGCACACTGCTGCCACAGAGCTTCTCTGGTCTTCCGGGAAAACACACATGGAAAAGCAAAGCAGTGAGCAAGCGGATTCATCAGTGCCTTAAGCTCTTCAGGTGGCCTTGCAGAGAGGCGCACTCCTCAGACTCTACCCCCATCCCCAGGCAGAGCTAGCAGCATCTCTGCTTCTCAAGGTACCAGGCGCTTTTCATTAGAAGGGTGTTTTCACAAATCAGCTGCCTCAGTGATCTAAACCCTGGCATTGCCTCTTCAAAGGGGGAGAATGCATTGTCCAACATCAAAATGTGATTCTAATGTCAGCTGTTGTGCAAGACAGACAAAGAGTGGCATAAAGAGTGTAAACATCCCAGAGCACTCTTTGAGAAGAAGTGGCACAGTGCTATTAAGTTACCCAACAGAATATTTTTGCTTGTTTGAAACTTAAAATAGTGTATAATTAAAGTATCATTGCAATGTGAACACTGATCACATCAATGTTTTGTCTCCTTGACAACCTTTTTCCCTGCACAAGCAAGTGTGCAAATGTAAAGGGACGCTTTTTGTTTGCATGCTACAGCTCTGCAAGCTGTGGTGTGTGTCTGTTCTTTCTAGTACTGCATAGCCCGTCAGCTTTCAAAGAACAAGCTGGAGTCTCTTCTGTCTCGTGTGCGACCAGCTAATGTACCAACTGAAATCTGACTGAAGAGTCATTGCTAGTGATGCTGGTGCAAGAGACACAAAGACTTCTGTTGGCCGGACTACATCTGAAGAGGTGACAGTAGGAAATAGCCTGAACTTGACCTGAGAATTGCAAAGGTAGAACAAAAATGTAGTGTAATGAGACCATTCTTCCACCCAGTTTTGGTCATCTTCAATTTGAGGAATACTTTCAGTTTGTCATTATCTATTGTCCACAAGTGACAGATATTTGTTGATCGCATAAAAGGGGTATGCAATTTAAAATTATAAGGAAGAAAAGTTAAGTTGTCTTATTTTCTCAAAATCCTTACAAGAGAGGATCCAATCCTGATTACATTAAAGTAAACTGAATATTTGCATGAAGTTTAGATCTGTATAACAAGCAAAGCATGGGA
This sequence comes from Rhinoptilus africanus, assembly GCA_013400135.1. Classification (NCBI taxonomy): domain Eukaryota; kingdom Metazoa; phylum Chordata; class Aves; order Charadriiformes; family Glareolidae; genus Rhinoptilus; species Rhinoptilus africanus. The sequence goes on along the minus strand of VXBO01002479.1, from coordinate 27,922 downwards.
AGCTGGATTCCATAACCATGCCTAAGCTTCAACATTAGCAAACATCCCAACATGCTGGAAAGCTGCTGCTTCTTTTATGAAATGTCACTCCTCATCAGCATATCCTTGCCAAACACATTACACTTAACAATTTCAAACCATAGGGAGCAGAAGAGGAAGTGTGTTACAGGATTGTACCTTGCTCTGGTAAACTTTAATTTCTTCATATGTGTGGGTCTGCCACGCTAGCTGGTGTAGTTCTTCCATTGTATATTGACATGTCTCCAAATGAGATTTAATGATATTCTGTGCAATTCGATCTGCGAAGACGAAAACAAAAAATGGTTTGCATGAAACAGAGTACGGTGATTTGTAATAGCAAAATGCTGGAGACATTAAAGTTGTTGGAAAATGCAATTTTAAAAAAATAATCTTTTCTTTCAATTGCTACCTTTCTTATTTTTTTTATTTCTGAAGATGACTGTTGCAAAATATTTCAGTATTCAACCCAAGGCCAAACGATGTTTGACAAATAGTGGATCTGCACATGAAAATAAAAATGAACCTTGTGAAAATATTCAGACTCTCATTCTGGAAGTGATTCCCTGTCCTGTCCCGTCCTCCCCGCCCCCCTGGCATTTAAATAAATGTCATTTGGAGACCCTGGTTACTTGATCACTTCTGTCTACCCCAAGCCTGTGCAGCTGCCCAGCTCTGACTGCTCAGTCCTGACAGGCATTTGTATTACCTTGGGGTGACTCATATCAGAGAAACAGGAAACAGGTTTCTTCTCTTTTTTTTCAAGTTATTTTTCATCTGGGTCAATTTCTAATTTAGCAGAAATTTCTGATTTAACACAAACATGGAGACTGGTGCCAACAAAGAGTGAAAGCTAGAAGTAGTATCCTGGGTTTTAGAAGGACAGATGGGGGAATAGATCTCACATACAGAATTAAGTTACCTAAAATTATTCTGAAATTGCAATCTTAAAAGCTACCGCTTAACACAGAATGCAGGGTGCAAGGGAAAAAGGAAGCATTCAGTGCTGTCATGAGATCACACTGAAACTAAAAGTAAACTTTTCAGGGAAGGGTTTTAAAGTAGATCTTTGCCCTTTAAGCTACTTGGAGTGGATTAAAAAGCTCTTCACAAAAACTCAGCATGAATTCATTAGCACTGGAAGTTGAAATGTCTTGATAAAACATGCTGTAGAAATGTGACGATTTCTTATTTTGCAGCTTTGAAACATATATATCTAATGAAGCTCAGTGCTTCAGTCTGAAGACATTGCTTAAGCTGAATACCTTTTAATAACGGAAGAAAGTTGAAGGCACAGAACTGAACTGAAGCTCTTTGTGGCAGAAAGGACATTTCACAGAAAGCATGTTTGTCAAAAAAGGAGAGGACATTGACAATGCATTAGCCAAGCCTGAACATGGGAGGTAGAAAGAGCTAGGAATGTCATCATTTACTCATTCACATCCCTGTGTTTTGCTTACTGTAGGTGGATTGCATGCTTGGAGTCCCAAAATAAGACTTTTTTTGGCCAAGTGTTGACTGAATTTTAAAAAGCTAGCAAGAAGGAAAGCTGAAAAATGAATGTAAACATGTATATGCTCCCTGCAATCACTGCTATAGGAGTGTTATCATTTAAAAGAAAGATGCCTGTGCTGTCACAGTTAATAAGCCGAGACTCAGCAGAAAAGTGCTGAAGAAAACACAAAAGAGTTCCAGGTTTTTGTAGGAACAATAAAACTGGCTCAATTCAATCTTTACAGGTATCCCTTTAAAGGTCAACACTATCTTTAGGTTTCCTGATGGAACAATTGATTCAGGCATAAAGATAACTAAAAGTATATATCAGTGAGTACAGGGATCTATCCATCTTTCTTTTATGGAAGACTGGATGCAAGTCTTAACCCATGATGGTAAGCTATTGTATTTTATAGTAAACTCCTTACAGATAAATGAGCATGTTGGAATAAAGGAATGATGAATTTAAACAAATTTTTGCTTTTTTTAAGGATCACCAAATGTTTATTTACATTTGTTTAACCAAGAAAAGCAAGTAAACCACATCTTTTTTAGAAAGATCAAATTTGAGATGTTTGCCCCCATATTGTTTTATTTAAAGAACAGTTTTAACAACATCGGCTTTCTGGGAACATCCTTAGCCATGGTAAACCTGACTGCAGGAGTCAAGCTCAAGCTGTAAGTCTTGTCACTTATGTTCCTGGAAGGATTTAACCAGAGAGAAATAAGGTATGGTCAGAGGAACATTTAGGCCTTGTATCTAAAACACCAGTGAAAGAAGTATGATTTCAACTGTATTACAATTCCGTAGCCTGAATGGTGAAGGATTTTGCTTTCTGAATCCATTGGCTGGTCTTTTTCCCTCTTGTGCTTCCTAGCCCAGCTCTTCTAGCCTCACTGTTTGTTACAAAAGCTGGAACTATTCACAGTCTTGACATAAAGAAAATGCTAACAATAAATACCTCAAATACTTTAATATTACTGCATAGAAAGATTTTGAATCAGATAAGGTGACCTGATGTCAACAATTTGAAAACGAGACCTTTTCATTTCACTGATCTCAAAATAGATTTGATGAGTAATTCTACATTCATGCAAAGATCCTCACCTCCACTCCCTTTCCTAATATTTACGTATTTACCTTTAAAAACAAAGACAAACTCTCCAGGGTTTTGTAGGGATGGCATCCTGTGTTTTATGCCCCATACATCTCCTCCTTGTGTACTTGGGCTTATGTTGAGCTGACATTAAAACCCATTTGGATGTGCGAAGGCCTAGAGCAATCACAGCAAGCATCAGCTCCGAATGCTGACATCCAAAAAGGAATCAGGTGCAAGACAGACTTTAAACCCTTGCGCCGCAGGCTAGGCAAGGCTGAGTGTATGATGGAAAGAGTACACTGGGTCTCAGGGGAGGAGGGGACTGCTCATTCAGCATAAGCAGCAAAGGAGGCTGCTGGCTTACACTCAATGCTGGAGTCCCTGCAAGGAGCTTTATGGAAACATAGCATGCACGGGGCGTGCAGAGCTGACATAGTGCAAAACGGCAAAGAAGTGTAAGCTTGTCTTGGCTTCTCAGATGGTCCAGCATCAGAGGAACCAATGCAGGCAGAGCAAAGAACATCACTCTCACAGAGTTTCAAAGATCACAGGCTTTTTTTCTGACATTTTCAGATTTTAGTATCTTTTCACTAATGAAGTTGGAACCAGTATGCATCTGAGCAAATCCATGCTGAAAAAAGTTCCTAAACCACTGGGAATTATATACTGACCTGTCATGTAAACCTGTCCTGTTTGTTACATGGCACAGGTACTGTGCTGTATGCAAATTATGATACATTTCCGTGAAAGCTGGCAGCTCTGAAGCACTGTTGGCAACTCAGTTCAACAGATTAATTCTTATAGTAGAACTAGAATGAAAGGGACAATGAGAAAAGAAAGCAAATAGCTTCATACAGTGGGAGGAGAGCCTTGATGCAGAGGCTGTGGCCTCAGTCCTATGAAGGTACCCTGCTGGGGTGATGATCACCATCTATGTCCCTCCTGTTCTCCAGGCTAGAAGAGTCCACCACAGATAGTCCATGCATCAAGCCTGGACTTTTGTTCATTTTGTTTTTACAGATCTTGAGCCAGAGATTTCAAGGGTCCCATTATACTGGGAAGCTGCATGGATAAAACTATGAATCATGTTTGGATGGGCTGCAAGGACTATAAAAGACAAGTCCGTTTTTGTGACCTCAATCTGAACTGCATTTCTGCTTGAGATGTTGTCAGCCTCCATTTTACATGTTATATCAGGTTCATGAGGTTTGCTTTATGAAAAGGAAGACAAAAGAGATGATGCTGGCTGCTCAGGTGTGAGAATCAAAGTCTGCAACATTTTATTTTACAAGCACCAACTGCTGCAACTGTTGAGTAAAAATTAATAATTCCAAGTGAAAGAACTACTGAGCCTGCATTATAGTACACAACTGCATTGTAATAGCTACAGCTGTAAACTGTAGGATCTGTAAAGCTTATCTGCCATAGTATGTAAACAGAAATGTGCTTCACTCCTCCCCCTTTGTCTGTATACTGGGTTTCTTACATTAGGGGTGTATCTCCTACCATGCATCATGATCACTGGATACTACATGATACTATGGGGCATCCGAAAGCCACAGCATATCCTGGCAGAGTGACTCTGTCTGGGAAACACGGCCTACAGAAAAGAACATGTTCCTAGTGTCTGAACCCCAGTATGCACTGTTACATGGAAGCATTTGCATTAGATAGCTTGGTTTTAAACTTGAAAATTTCTTAGTACTGGTACCTTNAAGTCTAGAAAAAAGGATTTGCTTCCAGAGAGACACACCAGAAACAACATACTCGCTCAAGAAAGCAGCCAATAGTTGTAACCAATATGAGGTCTTGAAAAATCAGAAATACTCACAAACAACATATATCCTGGAATGATCACTTACATTTTATGTCTGTCCTGCACATATCTGAATGGTTTTCTATAATGGCCCATTATTCTAGCTGTAAAATCTTGTCCATCCTCAGGGGTTACAAGGAAACATGGATATTATTTGTTGGCGTGGCCAGGGAGCAGAAGCCTGAGAAGTTAGATTGGTCTCCACACCCTGCACAGCAGTTTGGTTATTGCTGGTGGGGTCCTGAAAAGTCCCAGCTGGACGGGGAAGTAAATTAACAGGGCTTTTGCAACACAGCAGTGTGAGACAAAAGTCAAATGCACAGTAGGAGATGTCCAGAACAGCTGAAAATTGTACCTCAAGAAGCTGAAGGATTATTTGCCAAAAAGATTTATTCTCATTCAGAGAAAAACTTGTAGGCTTCTTGAAAGAAATACTGTGCGCATGTATGTAATTTTATGGTCCGCGACGTGCAACTTGTCAGACAGGATGGGTGCAATGCCTATGACTAGATGGAGCAATAAAATTCACAGGAAGAATTACATGTACTGTGGGTGAAACAAAGGCTGTACAAGATGCAAGGGAGCATAGTAAAAGATTAAATGAACATCTACACAATGTGCTCCTGGGCTTCTGGCTTGGTGGCTAAAAATTAGGCTGTTGAGGCCAATAACTGAAAGAGGCCACATGCAAATAGAGATGGTAACTGCCCTGAAGCATAGCGAAGGACTTCACTAGCGCTAGCAGAATTAAATGAAGCTACCAGGGAAGAGCAGCACCTGAAGGGTGAGATGTGGAATATAGGATGTAGGCAAGATAGGGATGAGGAGGACTATGAGAGATCAATGCTGCTTTAGCAAAAGAAATGGCTTTTAAATTTGGCCTGGCCGCCTACCTGAAACTACAGAGAGAACAAAAAGACTTGATTCTGTGAGGATGGCTCAGTGAAAACTATACCACAATTAGTGCAACAAGCCCATCCTGGTTTCCTTACAGAGCGGTCAAATATTTCTTGTCGTTCCCTCTCTGACCCCCTGTCCACCATGTTTGGCTGGGGGAGGCACAACAGACGCGTACAAGGGGCTGGTCTGTTCAGGCCAGTTGGCCAGCAGCCACCACCTTTTGAGGTGAACATGGGCCTCCGTCACAGCTTCTGCCTTCCAGCAAGGTTGTCTGTCTCCTCCACCTGCTGAGTAGCCTCTTTTCCAAAGCCTGTGGGAAGCCAAGTGTCTGAAACTTCTGCTTCCCTTTGTTGAAGCTGGACAGTAGCTGAAGTATTGGACGATCCTGGCAAAAGGACTCGGCAGACAGCAAGACTCCAAAATCCCCATCCCATCAGCAAAGCAGGCCAAAAGCACACATTTGCAAAGGAAGAGCAACAGTGCACAAGCTATACACTTCTCACATAAACTTGGGACTACAGCTTACAACTTCCAGAACGGCAAATGACCTTTTCTGCTTCCAGTTTTGGCTACTCTGCTGGGCTCTTCTGCCCCCTTCCCTGCTCTCCTTTTTTTTTCCCCTACTGTAATTTCTTATTTTAGATTTCAGTAGACACCTCACAAAAGGTGCTCTGCAAAGGTTATGATAGCTCAAACATGTATTGCACCAGTGGGTTAGGAGCTGCTTAAATCCTAGGTACATGCAGAAAACTGAACATTGCAACCTAGATAGCATAGATCAGCATAGCACAGACCTGCAGGGGTCTATCATCAGCTGATGAGTCAGTCCTACCTTTTTCAGATATTTCCTTGTAATATTCTGAGATCTCAAGCTACAATACTGAGGAAAAACTCCAACTTGGGGTCAAGTGCAATGCTGGTGGGGATGGGTGTAATAACTCCATGGGCTGCGCACAGCACACGCCAGCTGTGAATTTGGCCTGCTAAGTGGAAATCATCCACAGTACTTGGCAGTGTCTGTTTCCTACAGGCTCTTTAGTTCTTTCATTTGTCTCTCTTTTCTCAGGAGAGACTCTAGTTTTTCTCAGCATTCCCTTCTTTTGCACTGGGAACTGAAGAACTTTGAAGTGTGCCTCCTAAAACACTGATAATCATCCTCAATTAAAATGAATAATGAATTTTTAATTTGCCACTTACCCTTAGGATCCAGTTGAGTAGCTAAGAGCTCATCTCAGCTTATATCCTAAGTTGAGCTCTCGCAGGGATCCACTTTGAATTAATGCTGCAATAACACCGCAGCTTTTGCTGGTTGCTGTAAGCATGCGTATCAGTTTGTGCAACTATCAAAACTCCAGCTAGACATTCTAACCAAAATCTTTGTTCTAGGACCCCAAATAATGCCAAGCTAGTATCAGATCAACGCTCTTCTGTAACCTAATTCAGGGTATTATGACTACCAAATGAAAAGTTTTGCAAACTGGTTTCCATACACAGATTACCTCAAGAAATTCTTAGACAGTAGTAGAGGCAGTGATGTAGGGAACAAAGCAAAAGTATGTCTTGTGGTTGCTGTCAAAAATGAATAATGGGTCCCAGTTGTTTAAAATGAACTGGCTGAAAAATCTGAACTTTTTTCTCGAAAAGCGGGAACCCTTTTTCCTAAAAGTGGTTGCAAAAAGCTCATCTCATTTTTCATCTGTCCCAGGCATTCTCAATGTCATAATGCACAAAAGATTTCCGTTTCAAAAACTAGATGGACTAGCAAGTTTCATAACCCTCATTTGTTTAATACATTTGTAACACTACGCAATATGCAGCCTAGGAAGATGATATGGAACATTAAAACACTCATATGTGACTAGAAATGCTTGAATTTAGTTCAATAATAACCCTCCCTTGTGTTAAAGTTATTGAATGCTTACTGTCAGGCACAGACTGCACACTGAGGCAATGTTATGTGTGTGAATTATGTATTTCCTCTCTCTCCTCTCAAAATAAATCAGTTTCATCTGCCTTTCAAGAAATGCTAATAAATTACAAGAAATGACAATGCAATTGAATGAACTCCTAATCCAGAGCAACCTAAAGGATGGACCCAGAATTCTGGTAAATCCTAGAGGATCTTTATAAATGATTAAAGGTCTCCACTTAATAATACTTTTCCTGGGTCTCAGCCAATTTAGTAATAAACGTATATTTTGTACTAATTAGAAATCATTTAGCTGGCAGCAAAAGCACTAACCAAGGCATTAGCTAGAGCTTACGGGACACGGACTCTACAGGCACCATATAATTATAACAAATTTATTGAGATGAGCTGTTTCCTAACTTCTTCCAGCATAGCTTACACAAAGAGATCTTTATATTAAAATTGAGACTGTTCCAAAACAAGAATGTGGTTTCACTTATTACAATTAAGCAGAGATTGCTTAGCGTGGACATTTTTCACTATGAAACCTAGAAACATGCATGGAACGATTGGAATATTAAGGGGTTTAGACTAGGGTTGGAAGGGTTTGCCCCGCCAGATTCTACAAAAAGGCAGGCAGAGGTTAGACATACATTTTAGCACTTCATTCACTGTCACAGGCTTACATTTAGCTTTTTAAAAAGATTTCAAGCAATGTAGGTATAGAAATGTCTTAAAAAGTAATGATAAAACATTCTATGATGGTTCTATTTTCCTGTAGTGTGGCAACCAAGTTGGATCAAAGTAGTGTCAGAAAGTGAAACAACTTGGTTATCATAAGCAATGCGAGAGACTTCGCTGATCAAGAAACAAAAAGTCCATGCAGTCAAAAAGGAACAGAAGACAGTGCTCCATGCCTATTTATCTTGCTTTAACTATTCCAATTTGCATGTGACTTTCATCCCTGCAAGACTACTGCAGTGTAAAAACTGTGTTCTGATAATGTTTCAGCTTTTTCAGAGCCCTATGTCTTGTTGCATTGCATTTTTCCACTAAACACATCCATATTCCTCTCCTGTGTGTTTCACTCCAGCTTTTTCTCATATGTTTTCACTCTTGCATAAAAGAATTGCTGCTGTTCTGTGGAATAAAGTATGAAAACTGAATAGACCGAAGGAAAACATCATTACCTATAGAGGTGGGCACAACATCACAAACTGCATAACAAACAGAACTACATTATTCTCCTGAATAAGGTGGAAAGTAGTGAAAGGCATGAAGTGAGTGATGAAATTTGCTAGAGAGAAAGCACACAGTGTGAAAAAGTGGACTCGGGAAGTCAGACTTAGGATGTTGCATGTGTACTGGGAAAGCAAAACATTTGTAAAACAAAACTGCTGTTGGCTTCCTTGCGCCTGAGGATTGAAGAATGATTGAACAGTGTTGTCCAGGATGACAAAGAAATACAGCATCAGTAGAGGTAAAATGCGTATCGTCAGTGCTGACTGTCCAGAAACAACACACAAAAACGTTAAGGACAGGGAGCATTGACTCTGAGATAAAGGGGTTGTTCAGATGACGAAGTAAGCAACATGCCACTACTAATTCAAATCACACCAATTTTTGCAGATAGTCTGCCACTTCCATATACTACAGTGATTCCTAAATCATCACTGCCTTGCCTTCTTGGTTCTCCTCTGCAGTGCTGTTTGCCTCCTCATGGGTTGTGTATGAGATACAACCCTGCAAGTCAGCATCCTGCATATGTCCCAGGCCCTCCATGCTACACCACCTGCTCCAGCTTTCTCTTTTTGAGGGTTTCCTGCAGAAAGCCAGTTATCATTTCTTCTACCACTGACATAGCTGCTCTGAAGCGTACGACTGGTAGTCAGCCAAACGGCTATTCCTACGACTGGCAGCAATAGCATGCCTCGGTACCATTAGCTTCACATTGATCTTTCTGTGTGATTCTAATGCGACAATATTCACAGCACAGTGATATTCCTGAGAAGATTGTCATGATATATGGTAATATATGGGATGTCTGATACGGTATTTTACATACTTTGACTGCTACCAATGGTTGCTTTCTAACTGCTTTTTGGATTCTCAATAGAATGAACATATTTTGTCAAGTTTGGTTATGCAAGAAAATATATCTTTTGAGAAAAGGAGGAATTTTTTTATACTTGCTTTAATGGATTAGAAGTGTAGCCACTTTAAAGAACTATATTATCATGCTTTAGAAATGTAAGCTATAGATAAGTTTGTTTTTAATACCATTTACTTCAACTTTTGAATTAATTTGTAAAACAATCTGAAAAGTAAGTAAAACAGAATAAAAGACCAAAGAATGTTCCCCATCCTCAATCTAAGTTAAAAGATGCCACTGATTGTATTAATTTCCTTGCTTAAACCAGCTAGTTATATTGTTCAGATAGTCATAGACACAGTTAAGACAGGAACTGATTGTCTTAGGTGCTGCAGGAAAACAGCTTCAGTAGAAAATTTGTATTTCTTGAAAACATGCATCATATGCCAGAAATAATTAAACTTTACCTCTCTGTGAGCAGCACTCGATTGTATTCCCACTTGCAACACTTACTCCCACATTAAACATAAAGGGCAATATTTTAAATGGCATTTTTTGCAGCACCGATTGTGCGTCTGAATGGGATGGCCAATGGCCATCACTGCTAAAATTAATATAGCATTACTAGTAAGCCTGCATTTGACATATGCATTGACTTAACTGAAAGAGAAGTCAATTTGCCTTCAGAAATAGCCAAAAATTTTAATAATTTGCAGGAAAGCACAGTCTGAGGTATACTTTTAGGCTATCTACTGCATTTTCAAATAGTTTTAGATTGATTGCTTTACTCTATAAATTTGAATTCGAGTTCATAAAAAGGCACACTATATCCTGCTTACTGAACTGCTACAATTTGTGTTAAGTGTAGTCAAGCAGGACTGCCAGGACTAACATCTGACTGATCCAAAGTCCACTACAGTTACTGTGAGGCAGTCGATCCTTTGTGATTGGAAAATCATAGGGTGAAAAAAATAGTGCTTAAATATAGTACCTTCTATAAAACAGTCTTTAATTTCTAAATCTAGATGAAGAGTCAGAACACAAACTCTGCCCTCCCTAATTCTTTTAAATCAGTAAGTGCTAAAATACACACTTAGTAAAAGATAATAATGTAATCAGTTATTTTTGAACATTTGGATCATTTAAACGACCAGGTTGGGCAACATAAACTCATTAAAGCCTTTATGAAAATCTGTAAATATGCTGGGTTTAGTCTAAGTTTACAAGTAAAGAAAGATTACTAATTTGGAGGTGGGAAAAGATGGAACTAGAAAATTTTACAAACTTTCAAAAATATTACATTTTTACTAACATGTCTGACAAATTATTTTTTTTTATTTCATGGTTAAATTTATTTCTAAATATATGCTTAAAAAAATTAAAAATCTACAATTATATAAAAACAACCTTCACTCCGGCATCAGTTCAGCTAGAATGCTTCAGCATCATAATGCTATAATTTATTCCTCCACTTGTCTGTCCATTTTTTATGAAGTTGAAACATTTTTTTTCCTAACTGAGCAACGCTGTCAAATTAGTTTTAAATCTTGCCATTCTCTGTTCTCTCCTTGAATGTATGAAAAATGGGAAAAAAATAATTACTTAAAAAAATAGCAGAAGAAGTTCTAAGTTTTGTCACATGAACTGAAATGAGTACAGAACTGAAATATTAATTTATTCTGATTGTTACCTTTAAATAGGTAATGACGGTAAGATATAGTGCCCTCAGGGTATCTCTGCAGAAATGCACGTGCTGCACATTTTTAATTGATCAGTAGATGGCAACATTGCTCTGCTGAAATACAACCGCAAGGCTGTAGACACCTGCCCTGCAAAATTTGACTATCACCTTGGTAGGAAGGATATTAAACTATGGCTTAGAAAAAGAGGTGAAGAAACATTACACACGACTGCAGTCACAAAAATGTAGTTTCTGGTTCATTGTGTGGTGGGAAGTGGCCTTGTAAAGTGAACTTCAACATAGACATTAATGTCACCATAGGTATGGGTTTTAGAATTCATTGCATTTTGAGTGTGATGGTCCCTACAGCGTCCCTTCAAATAACATCTAACTGACCAATACATGTTCAGTAAGCTGTTCATTAACACTTGATTTGGCACAGGGAACACATCCTGGAGATATAGAGAAGGAAGTTAGAGAATAATAGTGAAAAATGCTTATCACATTGGAGAAATGCTTTTGCAACCTTCAACAGCATGGCACAGCATAATTTTTAAGACATCAGTCTCATGCTGGTCTATATATTGCATATGCAACGTACAGCTCTGTGGACATCCATGAACAGTATAGGCATAAAGGAATAAACGAAATTCTTCTAAAGTTAATGGGAAGATTTCTACTGAAAGGAGAAAGGACTGGCTTTCAAATATATCCCCATCAGAGGAGTCTGGACTGTTTCCAAGTGAAGATCTCTTCTCAGGATGGCATAACGAATGAACTAAATGCTAAGCTCCCGCTTGTATGGTATTGCAGCAATGGAAACTTAATAACTTTACAGTATGCAAAGTTGTTCACTATAGATACTGGGATGAACGTATGAAGCCAGGTAAATTAAGGTTTACATAAGCACAGGGTGTCATTTGCAGTTACCAAGGGGGCTTTTCTTTGACATACCCATCCTTAAAGAGCCAGTCTTTAAAACATTTTGAAGGTTTTGCTTTACTGCCCTTTTACAGTCAATGGGTCAGGGTCAAAAGAGCTGTGCATTATGGTGGATTTGGTGAGTTGGGCAGGAGATGCCTTCTCCAGTTCTCACCATGCAGCTGCCCTAGTGAGCTACCGGCCACTTTAAGATGCACACAGCAGAGCAGGGTCAGAGGTGCTGGGGAAAGTGAAGATCCAGCCTGAGCCTACCAACCTTACTTGCTATTTGACTTTAATTTTGGTAGAAATGTAAGTTCTCCAAGCCATTAGGTACCTTCAAGTAGTGCTAATGTTGAAGAAATGCAATGTAAGTATCTGTAAACAACATTTTTTTCTGTAATTATAGAGGCTGGGCTTTGTGACCTTCGGTATGCTCTAGTGCTGTCTTATTGACTACCTAAATACACACAGCTATAGGGCACTCTTCAATTTGACCTGGAGTGAACCCTTAACCAATCTGTTTACTCCACAACTGTGCTCGCTAATAATTTTTTCTCATCTTTAAGAAATCATTGGCTGCTAATCTCAACTGCAGTCAATGCAGGGAAACTTTTCCATTAACTTTTGCAGACCAAGATCTGAACCACATATTTTGTGAGGACGATGCAATGCTCAGCTCAGTGACAGATAATATTATGCACATATATTTAAACAAGACAGTCTTTAATTTGACCGAGTCTAAAAATAGGTCTTTGATACCTGCTAATTTAAAATCACACCTGGGAGGAAGCTTGGCTGTCCCTCTATGGGGCTACTAGGCTTAGAAAATGGAGCTACCTTCTCCCTTTAGGACTTCCCATGCACCAGATGACTTCTGTGACCCTCTCTGCAAGGAGAAACTGATTCTGCAAATGACAAAATTCTTGTTTTTGACATGATGAGCAGATTTCACCCTTCAGTTTGAGCACCCACCACAGCATCAGGAGTTTCTGCCTTCCCAGATGTGAAGGTGGCCCGGTGGTCAGCTATAAAAAGGACCATGCCACAGGGTCCCTGGTAGCATGCACCCTCAGGCCATGGTTTTCTCCTGCGCTGGTAGCATCCATCGCTGGCTATCATGACACACCTGGGTCATGGCATCTGTGGGCAGCAGGACAGGTAGAGAAAGAGTCTGCCCAACTCATCTGGTCGCTGCATCTGACCTCTTTGTGCTCTGCCCACCCTGCTAGAAATCCAGATCAAGTCTCCAATAAGATGCCTTGAGTTAAGGATGAAAATACCTCCCTTAAAGGAAAAGAGGAGCTGACCTGGAAACGCAGCTTATGCCAAGCTGAGGCTCTGCTCCTGCGTGCTTATTTACAAGCTCTGGACTCATTTCTTTATGCTTTGACTGGAATTCTGATAGGGGCTGAGTCTAAGATACAGTTCTGCCTAATGGGGAACTACCTGATTATATCTGACTTTTTTTACATGGTAAGCTCTGGCAATTACATGAGAAATTTGTGTTTGTATCTGAAACTGCTTTTTCTTATACTTCGTCTTCTCTTCCATAACCTATCTTGCTTCTCATAGCGATCGGATAATGTGCAGTTGTACCCCTGGACTATTCAACTCATTTAGAGGAAAATACTAACACTAAATACGTGTGACGGAGCGTTCTATAACTTTAATGTGTCAGCACCTCTTTCTCCTACACTTATTTCCTGGCACAGTATTTAGAGATACTAGTAAGCGTGCAAAGCATGCAATAAGTTATATTTTGCTTGCTGTGCCATTCTAATACTATGTGTTGAAACATTCGCCATGTAAACAGTTCGAATTTCAAAACTGTTAAGTTGAACAATTTCCATTTCCACTACAAAGCCTACTGTAGATGAAGATATGGTCAGGAAAAAGAGCAATTTCACATTCAAATTAAAACATAGAACTGTTAACTATGAAAATAGGCCTGACCATTTCAATTCCTTTTTGATGGAATTAGAAAATTAACATGTGAAGAAAAGAATGTAAATGACGTGTAAACTCTGTCATAGGGTATCCTAGATAATATTATTTTTATAACAGTATCAAACTGACCAGGATGTTGTATGGATTTTTTCAGAGAATCTTCCTGATGGACAGCAAGAAAAAGTAAATACTAAAGCAATTTATGCAAATGCAGCACGTTGTTTTGTCAGGTGCAGCAGGGACCATTGTTGGAACTTGTTTTACAAGCACTTAACATTTTCATTAATAATCTGAAAGAGAGGGTTCACAGCATGCTAATTAAATGAAGAGATAATTCTAAATTGAAAGAAGTCACAAAACATCAATGAGGACTGAGACATAATGTAACAGGATTGAAAACATTAGGAAAATAAGAAAAGGGAAAAAGAGATTCAAGCTTGGAAATGTGCAGTCAGAGGTATCTTAATAAAAACTGCCCTATGCAGGAGAGAAGTGAGTGAGAAACAAGCGAAGCAATAATACTGAAGGAATAAGTGAACTGGATATTGGTTGACAGGTGATGCAGAAGCAACAAAGACTACTTTGATTATGGGCTGCTTGTGAAGAAGTCTGTCTCTTGAAGAGCATACAGCAACCTTCAGGAGCTCAAGGATGGAAGGAGTCTCACACATTCATTTATGAGGAAAAAATTAAGAGGCTTGCACTTAAGATCGGGCAAGGAGCAAGTGAGGCTGTGCTTAAAAAATTACATGTATTTGAAGAATATTAAGACCAGAATGAAACTAAGGTTGGAAATTTGAATCTGGTAGGAAGTCTTCGGTGAAGAAAAGAACTAACATGATCTGGGATACCTAAATCAACAGTTCAGGATACCACTAGACAAGGTAGCATAAAGGAATTTCTACCAGGCATGAGGATCAATGCAGTATAGCAGCATATCTCCTACATATTCTCTGTGATTCCATCTAACAGTTAAGGCAATGACTTCTACTTAACATGAGTTGAGCTCATTCCTAAATCTCACTGCAGTGAGTAAGACACAATGCTGCAGTGAAATTTAAGCACACTGTAATATGAAATCAATGCATCCCAGTGCTTAGAGTTTTCTTGCTTTGACTGGAAGCCTGCAGCTTTACAGATGGTCCAACAATCCACTGCGCAGCATTAAGAGGCATTTTCTGTTTGTTTTTAAACACTGAAAGTATAATTCGCCTGTACACTAATCCCAGTATTTTATGGTGCATCTATTCCATTTTTTCAATTGTATCAGCTGATCCGTTATACTACATTATCTCTCACTAACACCCTTACCTCTCTGCTGTAGGTGCCAAAAATGACATGCAGCAATACTTGGGTAAAATCCTAGCAATTCAGGAGCCCCAGTTTCAATTTCAAAAGGAAGAGTAGAAAATCACAACATCTGCATTTTGCCGTCAGCTCAGAAACAAACCCTTTGCTATGTTCTGTTCCCTGTGCTCTGGGGTTTTCCCCACTTTGTGTTCTCCAGACGGGGAACACTGGCCAGATGACACAGAGGATGAAAGACTGGGAAATGTGGGGTGGGTTTAGGGCTGGCTGGTTTAGGGCTAGGAGAGCAAAATCATGCATGCAAATTTAAGAATGATGCATTATTTCTAAGTGACCCTGCAAGAGATAAAAGTTAAATGATTCTCTAAAGCTCCCGGAGTCAAAAGATCCCATTGACTTCAGTGGGATCCTTTAGCCACTGAGGACTGTGGCCGTATTCCTTCTTTGGGCACACTTCTGTAACTGAGCATAAACCCTAATTCATGGACTATTGGAATTGTCATATTTCTAGCATGTCCTCTGAGTCTCTCTGGGAAAATTTTCCTGTGGTACAGGGTGCTGCAGGGAAACAGCTCTTAGGACTGTTTAAATTGTCTCTCAGCTGTTTTGGAGTATTGCGAACCGCTGTTGCAGGACTGAGGTTTGTACAAGCCACATGTGAGCAATATTCACACAGCTGCAAGAAGCTGAGAGGGAAGCTGGAGCAGATGTTCCTCACTAATCCTCTGTACTGCTATGCTGTGGGCGTGGAACTTAAACAGAGTGGCAGAAAAGCATAGCTGTCTACTGTGCAATGCGCAGCTAAAGAACACAGTTTGTTACACAGCTTTTTGCACATGACCATCCATGGATAGAAAGCAGGCTACCAATTCTAGATGGACCTTCATTTTTTTTATCAGACAGTAAGTACTACATACATCCTTTCTGCAATATGTGTTGAGAGGATGCCACTTCTCCAGGGCCCTCAGTAGGTCTGAGTACACACATGAATTTATACATCTCAGTGTACATCCATGAGGAAGCAAGGCCAAGTGAGAACTGTAGTGGGTTTTTATGATGTGACATTAATTAATTTGTTACGGGTGCTCTTGAATACCATCCTTCTTTTTTTTCCACCTTCTTCTTTCTTTTTAATTAAATTCCATTAACAAAGTGTTACCCTTTGATTATATTCTCAGCCACAACTGACTCAGCATACTTCACTTGTTGAGGTGGGAAGCACCTAATTAGGATGCCAATCTTCTTTCATGTTATTTCTTTATAACAGATGTAGTACTTCCAGTTGAGTTGGAGTGGTGTGACTAGAGGCATTAGATGAACAGAAATCTTCCTTAGAGAAGAATCACCATTAGCCGTTGCCTTTCAGACCATCTCATCTCACAGAGAGGTCTCTTTGCTACTTTTCAAAGAAGAAATCAAGGGACAGGTTGTCCAAGACATTCAAGCAGAGGAACAGTGGTATCCACACAACTACATTCAGAGTTTGTGCAACTCATGAATTCAGTGAACTTGCTCTGCATGTGTATCTACGCACCAGAAGTAGCAAGCTGGTGCTTTTTGAAAAATAAATACCCTAGAATTAGCTGCCATGGGGATTATGGGTGTTGACAAGAATACGGCTGGCTGGCTGAAGAGATCATTTAACCCCGCTAGTAATGAGCTCATTTGAAACAAGCTCCCCGCTAATAATTATCACTTGGTTCTGATTGATTCATCACCTGCTTTGGTGCTCCTATTTCATAAACAAAACATAAAATGCCGAGTTTAAGAAACTGCATAATTTGCAGATTTTGGTAAAAACAGAACTGCCTCAATACTGTGTCAATTACCGCCAGACTGCTTTTCTTTCCTTTACTGTGTGAGTGTGTGTGCACATATTCACGTGTGTGATCTTGTAATTATTGTGTGTCTGTGTATGGAATGCCTATACAACACTTTAATAAGGACAGTATTGCAATCTAGCTTTTATATATATCCAGAGATATATATATAGATATATATATACACATATTACGCTAGAGGAATTAGAATTTTCCTTACCTATTTCGGTCATGGATATCCCCGGAGCTAATTGCCCACTGTTGAAAGAGCTATAGGTAAACAAGTTTGGTACAGAGGTGAGGTCATAGATAGGTTCCTGCTTTATCTGTTTGATTCCAGTCATGTCTAACCCAGACTGGTCTGGGGAAGGCTGGGCAGAATCCACATTATAATAACCCTCAGACTTCGGCAGGTCGATGACGTGCCCATTGGAGTAGGTGCTGCCAGTTTCGTTATTCAGGTTGCTCAAGCCGTTGCTGATGCTGTTGCTGTAAACCCTGGCGAGGGCTTCTGCCTCACCGCTCTGCTGCTGCCGTTGTTCCTGCAGTCGCTGCTGGTGCTTCTGCACTTCAGCGTACAAGCTGTCCCTCTGCTTTTTGGACATTCTTCCAAACTTCACAGCTGAAAAGCAGAGCACAATGCGAACCATTGTAGTCTTTCATTTTTTTTTGATTCCCCTCAACCCCACCACTCTTTTTATATTTACTTTCAGAGTTACTTTTGCTGTGGAAACGTTTCTTTTTCTGTGGAAACGAGAGAGGATGCAAAGCTTTACACCATATGCATCTCACAAAGGAAAAAGTACTGTATGCTTGGATTTACAAGGTGACAACAATGACTACTATTTGACAGGAGGGCCTCAGTCAAGCAACTCACTTCCCACTGTGAATGTTAAAAAGACCACGCATCCTTTTCTATCTCTGTGTTCACTGAAAACAACCCAGAGCTGTATGAAATGTACAGTCTGTAGATTCATATCCCATGTGATTTATCAACTTTCCACAAACCTTTAAACAGTGCACTAACAGGATTAGTACTCTGGATGAAAACAAGCCCTAAAGCCTTATTATCGCATCCTTTCAATGGGGTGTTATCTTCACATTTAAAAAAAAAACAAACAACTTACAGGTTAGAGTTAGAACCTAGAGGAAAATAACAGTTTTGAAGGTAAACAGCACAAATGAATGTCATCTTTTCCAAAGAGGAAAGTCTCAGGGATTTACACAATCAATTTACATAATCTCCATGCACAAATCCATGCTTTCCTTCTGACGAGAAAGGGAGGAAAACATTAGAGTGCAAAACACTCTCCCCAGCCCAGGAACAGGGTTCATTACACTGAGATTGAAATTTTCAAAAATGACAGGCTGGTTGCTGTGGAACTAGGAGGAGTAAATCCACAGCCTGCCTGTACAGTCAGTCATAGCTGATTATCTTCCTGTCCGCCACCCCCCTCCCTCTTCCCCCGCCATCTCTCTAAAAATTCTGGCTTTCTACTGGGCTAGATCTTGGGATCTCAGAGCAGAGGTAGTCGTTAACTGTGCTCTAAAACAAATGAGGGATACATTCAGGAGAATTTATCAGAGCACAGGTAAGAGGACATTGCTCTGGAAATATTAATTTATATGTATTGTGATGAGTATTTTCCAATACTGAGTATTTCCAGTCCGTCTGTAATTGGGATCAATTCAGAATCATCACATTAATAGGCACAGGTAGGCCTGGCTCTCATATTTACTACCTCATACTTCAGCTATAGCCCTCGAGAAGAGTCTGAGCCTACACACGTGGATGAATGTGAAAATCTTCAGTCAAGAAAAAGGACAGAAAAGGAAGAGTGCAATATGAAAAGGCAGTGCCAGAACACCAAGTAGATGGCAGCCTCTTCAATTTATTTGCACTTTTTTTACACTGAGAGGTTTTTTTTTAATTCTTGTTGCCAACCTCAGCTTACTTGCAGCCCTTCACGCAGGCTGCAAGCTACCTCACGAACACAGCCTGCCCCTGGAATCAGCGCACTGCACACCCTTACAGACAATATACAATGACTGTATTCTGAAAAATGCAACTGTGTATTTTCTTCAAATTTAGGGCCTTAGTAATAAAAACAAACACCCACTGTTTATTCTCATTATATATTCATTAATTGGATTCTCCAGCTGATGTCAATTAGCATCCTGCCTCTGCATGATAAAAATGAATCTGTTACATGGCTGAGAGGTAAAAATCACATTCAATTTCTCTGTTAAAAAAAAAAAAATCCATACAGGCTATTTTAAACTTCCAAGAGCTCTTAATATAGTTAAGTATAAACACCCTTACATAAACAATGAGAGAAGGGAGTGATGCTGTCAGAAGAATCACTCCCTTTGTCTGTATGCACTGGTCCCTGAATTATAGGTTGGGAAGACAGTGCTGCCAGTCACATTAAAATGCCCCTGTGATATCTAAAATCATTGGAAGATATTACTTTTAGGAGGAAAGCACGTGCTGTTAAATTACTGAAATGTTACGACTTTAATCTCCTCTGGGAAGAATCAGGAGCTAAGGCATCAAGTAAGCTGCATGCTAGGACCAAAAAGAGTTCATGGATTAAAGGCTGGGCTGCAAGGCCCCTCCCAGACTGGTGAGACTGGTGTGCAAGTTGTTTCAGTGAGGCATGAGACACACTGAGGGCAGAAAAGACCTTTTACAGTCCAAATTTAAAACAAGTTTGTAATTTGCAGACCATCTAAAGAAATAGCTCTTTAAGTAACTTCTCCATCAACAACTGTTAATTTCAAATGACGCAGCATTTTGTGTAAACTTTCTAAGACAGAAAACTGCTGCCTGTCCAGACAATCAAAATTAATACATCCTGCCTTCAAAACCAGAACATTTTCTTCTCATGCTTCCTGCCCATCTAAAACGTGTTTGTGAGCTGGAAACCCTGTGTATGAGCTGTGGTGGCTTGGTCAGGTCGGCTGCAGGCCAACCAAGCCTCCCACTGCCTGCAGCTCTGGTGTGGTGCACATCCTCAGCCTGCCCAGCACGGCTCATCGCACCACAGCTTGGAAGGTGGATCAGAGCTCTGCAAAGACCAAAGGATCCTGCTATCAGATACATGGTGGAGCTTTCCTCTGGCGTAGGGTCCATTTTCAGTGCTAAACTATGAAATGTTTCTTCTCTAGACCCGGATGGGGACAGGGGGAAACGTACAGGTAAAATAAATGGGATTTTAGCAATACAAAATATTTGGTCAAGTGCTCTGAATAAAACAAACAGAAACTCCTAATGCTATCAAGGTGTAAATTTCTTAGCTGCCTATTTACTGTCACGGACCTTTAGAGAACTCAAGAAAAAGGATGCTTTTGCACATCAATTTGTAATGTTAAGATAAATGTTAATGTTTAATACAAGAAGTTATCTAAACTGGAATATAAGTCCACCTCTACAGAGGTGCTCTTTTTGTGCTTTTGTTCGGAACAACACATTTCGCTCCTGACTCTTTTTGTTCCAAACTAATACTGCTCTCCATTTTGTGATTTCCCCACCCTCCCCATGAAAATAGCCTCCTTTGTTAACTGAATGGCAAAGATCCGTGTCTCAGTGCGTGCATTACAAAGCAAGGAGCTTCTCTTCTCTCTTTTTTCCAGAAATCTACAGGGAGTTTATGTAAGTCAGCAGTGAAGAGGAGTTTCAAAGGGTTTAGGCGTGAAGCAGGAATCTGACTCCTTACCATCTCGAGACATTCCCAGGGCAAGACATTTCTGCAGTCGGCAGTGTTGGCAACGATTTCTGTTGGTTCTGTCAATTAAACAGTTTCTCTGCCTTGGGCAGGAGTAGGAGGCATTGTTCTGCTGACTCCTCCGAAAGAATCCCTAGGGGCAAGGGAGCAAGAGAGACAGAGTATTACCATGTGCGCATATGTGCGCACACACAGAAAAAAATGACTATAATAATCTCTTATTTAGTGCAATTCTACTTATGCTACGGCTTTGCATATGTGTTGGCCTTGTATAGTGAAATTAAAGAACATTTACTTATAATGAGAACTGTGCTTTATTCTGTAAAGAATGTAATTCTACTTCATTAAAACACAAACAATGATGACACAGAATGCATTCTTATTGTGCAATTATGACCATATATATCATCTAATGTTTGTTCCTAGTAGAGGAAAAGATTGTTGGCATTTGTAAATAGATGACTTTAAGTATTTGTTCTGACTGTTTTCTTCTTTCAGTGAAAGAGATTGGTAATAACCAGCACTGGCTACGCATAGCATTAGAAGCTGAAGTCTGCTGTTCAATTTAACCTGGTAAATCTTGATGTGATCTGGAGGGACCGTACACTTCAGGAGTGAAAAGTAATTCAAAGTCAAGCATCACAAAAGCACTAGGATTTAATGACTGTATCAAGTAAAGCCAATACACAAAGGACAAAGCAACACCTTTAGACACTGCCATGAGAAAGTAAAGACATTTTCCATTTCAATGGAATATAACATCCATTTTATCTATGTAAAAATGTGTGGTTATTCTATCTCCTGGAAGGTTTTTCTGGCTAGCTGTGGGCTATTTGGCTAAAGATTAGAGGTCTAGGAGAGTATTAACCCATACCTAAGGGGTATGGGTTTACGAGATCCCAGCTGCTATGAATGATATCGAGGGGTACCATTATGGTAGAAGTGATGCGAAATGGCAGAGGTGACAAGAGGAATGAAACCAAGGGATGAGGATTAGACAGAGAAAGAGGGAGGGAGAGGGCATTTTATGATATTTCTTTCTTTCCTATAAAATAAGGACAGGAGGAACAGAAAGTTCAGAGAGAGAAAGAAAGAAGAGACGTTCCTTGGCCACTTTGTCATCTTTAGATGCAGTAGCTGCAGGGTGGTGTGGTGGGAGAGCTGAAGGATAGCCTAGCCACTGCAGGAAGCCACAAGGAGAAAAAGGACAGAAAGCATCATTACTGCAGTTACACTAGTCACCAGAAGTGACGCCAAAGTTGTTGTGCCTTTCTGAGAGCAAACAGCTCTGAATAGAGCCAGAAAACAACAGCTAACTTCGTGAGGCAAAACCAGCCTTACCCCCTCACAGGCTGACAGACAGCAATACCGAGCAATGGAAATCACGGTAGTTGTGCATGTTGGGGCAAAGAGAGTGGGGAGGCAACAAGGCGACAGTGTCACAGGGCTCAATTCGCTCCCTACATGTAGGTAGTGCCTGAATTCTTGCTCAAGTCCCGGTGAACCCCATGGGGATTGTGTGGGGTGTCAGTAGCAACAGGTAACAGACATGGTGTCCCCCCAAGGAGACCAGCAGCACTAGTTACTGAGGTTGAGCACAAAGAAATTCACTTCATCTGTCCCACGCTGGTTTTATCAGTCGTTATAGTATATCTAACAACTAAATTAATTGTAATGATTTGCACTTTTGAGAACAGAGATGTCCTTTAAGACAACTCTTAGAAAAAAACTGGTGGGGACTTATCTGATGCTGGCTGACCAAAACTTCCCTGAAACTGCAGAGGTGAGTTTAATTTGAGGCTAAATGGATGCTAATTGCAGATATTTCTACTCTATTTCCTGAACTTTACAGACAATTTTGGTTTTGACATGCAAGAATTTTATGGTTTAAAGGTTTAGATTTTAGCAGCTCCTATGTGGATACGGTTTCAAGAGAAGAAATGAATTAAGTAACGTTAAAAAGAAAATCTAACATTTACTGTGCCTCCTGAGTGCTGTTTTTTCCCATGATGGTTGATCTCATCTCAGAGGAATTTGTTTGTTTCTTCTTTGCCCCTCTTAGGAAAAAAGCAAGGGTTTCATAATTAAATTAATCTACAGCAGGTAATTCATTTTTCTGAGGTGACATTTGTACTCTCTTCCTCCTGCATAAGATCTAAATGTCGTCTTACAAAGTACAGACAACCCTTTCATTTCATTTTTTAGGGGATCTTTAGATAATATTGGCTATATTTACTGTGAATAATTCCACTGAGGGGAAGGAGCATGCAGTTCATTACTG
Organism: Rhinoptilus africanus; assembly: GCA_013400135.1. Lineage (NCBI taxonomy): Eukaryota > Metazoa > Chordata > Aves > Charadriiformes > Glareolidae > Rhinoptilus > Rhinoptilus africanus. The sequence continues at coordinate 4,904 of VXBO01002479.1, read as the reverse complement.
AGGAGCTATGGACTTAAAGAGAGGTTTCCCAATATTCCCAAGGCTAAGAACAAGCCTTCGTGCATCTTGAACAAGTCCCTTTGTCCATCACCGACAGCCAGTCTGAGAAGGAAAATGGTAATGCGAACTATTCTCTAAATCATGACAAAAGAGGGGTAGCAAATATTTTGCTCTGGGGGTATGCAGGAGAGATGACAAAAGGCTTCTCAGCAAAAGAAGGAGCCACGGAGACAGATGGGATGGACACCTGCCGTCAGATTTTCACCCTTTCAGTGATGATAGTGGCAGAGCCACCATTTTCTTTGATGGGTCCAGCGAGACCCATCGGTTCATCATATGCACGCAAAACAGCAGTAATATTTATGATGCCCCTTAAGCACTTATAATATGCCTTTGCAGCTGCATAGCTAATGTAGGGACACAGCGTTAAAAGATTTCCTGTCCCTTGAAGTTTGTAGCACTGCCACTGGCAGTACAATCCTTGGATGCTGTGTCCTGAAACGCTGTGGCTGTCTGGTGCCTGGCGCAATGTGTGTGCGTGCCTATGGAGCGGTTCTCACCTCTTTCTTCCACACACGGTCTCCTTCTGAATTAATTCAGATTTCTAACACATTCAGAAAAAAGGAGCCAGAAATGGCCAGTTATTAGTATGCAGGCTCAGCAAATAATTATTTAATTGCTGGGCAATGAAGAGCAGAGTTGCCCGCGACAGCGTTTACCTTAAAAGAGAGCTCTGACAGACTGAGATGCGTCCCATTGGACCCGATGTGAAAACTGACATCTTTTTTCACAAGAGGCTCACAAAATAAGATTAGACTAATTGATCTGATACTGTGAAACTGGCAGGAAAACAATAGGGTTAAAACTGCCATAAGTGGAAGAGAAGCTCTTTATCTCAATAAGCAGTCTACACACAGAGCTGAGGGGTATCATCTCCTCTTGAGGCACACACAAGGGCCAGCATTAACCCTAATCATATCTACAGGAGACTCTACCCCTAATTGCTCTGTGGGCACTGAGTACCAAGACAAGACACTGCTTTTATGCTTAAAGCATTTTTCTCCTGTAGATTTTGTGCCAATTTTGAAGTATCATATCAATTAGTCTAATCCTGTTTCATGTGATCATCATAAGAAGATGCTTATTTCTAGTCAGTGACACACTACGGGTTGTTCTGTTTACAGCTGTTAACATTTCTGAAAGAAATCTGATCTTTGACAATATACTGCTTCTCAATTTGTTGGCATTAAAATCATTCTTTTCGGTAATGGGTGCACCCACATTTTCACATGTTCTAAAATTTTGTAAAACATTAAGTAAATGCAGACTTGCCATTTCACTCTACAAATATGCACCGACTTTTCAATCTACCAGTTGGTGTGTTTCCACATAGAAGAAATCAAAGATGCTGCCTCTCCATCTTGCAATTTCACTTTTACAGTTAAAGCCAAAATACCAACATGTAGTAAGAAATTCTGGTTTTCCGTAAGTAATGATACAATTTTTTAGATAATAAAATCACGGACTATTTTTGATGTTGAAAACTGAAGCCTTTCTTCTCTTGGCTTGCAGTCTCATTTGCTCATTTGTGTTATTTGAAATAATGCTTGGGATAATATGTTAATATGAAAAGTGGGATGGAAAAGTTTTTTGCCCCAATTTTTTTTTTTTTTTTAACCTCCTATTCTGAGTTATTGCCCTGTACTGGATCCTATAAGGAAGAAGTCAAAGGATCCTTTTACACTAGTTATAATGTAAGGCATTTTTAGTTTTCAAGATTACTATCTGGCCATCAGAGAATACACACGGGAGAAAACAGGACCGAACTGACACCTTTAAGCTTTTAAGATGTTGAACTGAGATCCTGCACCAGCTTTTAATGCCACACGGATTGTACAGGAAACAAGATAACAATTCCATCTCTCAAGGTGATTTACGGTAGAACAGGTGTGACTTACAGTTGCCAGCCTCTATATCACCACTTATACTGCTTTAGATGCAATTAATTCATGTTTCAAACAAGGACATAACTATAAAGACTATTTGATGAAAAGGAAAGGAACTAGTAAAATTAGGCATGAAATGCATCTATATCAGCAGCAGGCTTTACAGCCTTTGGCACCACTTGCTTGAAAGCATGTAAGAGTGTATTATTGTACACAGATGCCCGAAGCTAATGCAGATGCTGATGACTATGATGTATTAAAATCTCATACCTTGCAGCCTTCACATGTGATGACTCCATAGTGTATTCCAGAGGACTTATCACCACAAATTTTGCATGGTATCACTTCAATTTGCGCTGAAAAAGAAAACAAGACAAATATTTTGAGTACATTATTCTATTTAAATTATTTCCTTCTGGACAGCAGATAACCTCTTCACCCCCCTGACAATATACAATTGCTTTGTATTGTACTGTGTATTTCTGAATGGTTTGATTTGGTGAATTTTACTTGCTTCACATTATGTAGTCTCTACCATATCCCACAAAACTCTGTAACAATTTAAGCAATGATTAGCAAGTTTTTCCTCATATTCTCCTTTTTTGGTTTTACTTGTTAATTTCATTATCACTGTTGCTGATGACAGTCATTAGGGGTCCTAAATAATTATCTAGATTGTTCTTGCTTAGACATTTCAAATATTCATGACTTCATTTTGCTGAGGTAGAATTACGTCGTATATTTTGATGCATTTTTCAAAGCAGTAGAAGTGATGAAGTTTTCACATCCTTCAGATGATGGCTTCAAGACACAAAAAGATACCGATCCCACTGGCAGAGATAGGCTTGCAAATGATTGCTTAACCTCTCCTTCTCTTCAAACTATTTTTTTGAGTACCAAGTCACAGACACACAAGGCCCACAGATTGAGTTTAAGTAGCCAGTGGCTGTGTGCTGGAGAGGCAGTTATCTGAAAATGTTTGAATATGGATAAGTTTCAGATTCTTTTATAAATATAACAGTGATTTAATTCAGATGAAGGAACACATATTTCACTATGTTCCACATATATTTTTGCTAACATAGCTGTTTGCTTCCCTCAATCCTGTGCGTGTTTCCTTTGACAGTGCTGTAGGAGCGCATTCTCTAGAATGTAAGGAAGGATTGTGCCTTTATTCTAGTCAGATGTATTGAGAAGAAATGGAAAACCTATTTTCTTTCCTTTTCATTCTTTTTAAAATGTGGGATGCATGCCTCCTTGCAATTCTTCTGCCTCTTGGAAGTAGCATCATACTTGGTAAGGATTAGTACTACTGGTAGATGTCTTTCCTCCATGCCCAGGGCAACAATAGCAGCAGATCAGCAACACAAGTCACTCCTCAAATACTTGGGTAGAAAAGCTGAGAGCTTGTGTAGTAAGGCTACCCTGAGCACAAGGATTGCTAACTGTTAATAATTTAACTGGACACCTCAAACTCCAGAACAGATTGGAAGACAGGGAAACAAGATTATTGTCCAGATGCTCATCTTAAGAAGAGCATTCCATTTCAAATCTGTGGGCAGTCAAAAAGGCTATAAATGCTGGAAAAAATGTATTTACAAATGAATGCACATCGTAAGCTAAGCACTAAGCATGCTTGTACAATGGATGCTGTGACAATGTAATGATATAGTCTGGATTTTGCCCCATTTCTTCCTATGATTATCATTTATCACTCTTATCAGAAGACAAGAGTTACCTTCCTACTACCATGTGGTTAAACAACCAAAACTCAGAACCACATCCCACAGAGCCACCATAGTTCCCATTGAAAGGTGTATTGCATCCTCTACTCCCCTAGGTCCCTACTTAGGGTAGAGGCTTACCAAGGTAAACTCCACAAGGCGAATGCTGGCACCCCCTCTTCTCTGGAAAGTCAACCATACCCCAAAGGAATCAGGGAAGAGGGATGTTCAGGGATGGCTAAAAAGGTATTCATTCCCCACTACGTGCTCAGTTTCCTGAGATGCTGTCTCTGATCAAGCACATTTTTAGGCAAGGCTTAGCCAAGCAAACCAGTTTTTAAACTGCTCCTGATCCAGGATAGCACTTTTTTGTAATATGATCTGGACAGAGACAACACAGAACCAGCATCTTGCTTGTCTTTGTATTTATGAAAGCTCATATCTAGAAATAAAATTTCCTATGTCATCCACAATTTTTGGGTTAGCTTCTGTATCCCATTTTGTTTTCACAAACTAAGTAGTGATAGTTTCTTTCCCCTCTTAAGAAATTATTACTCATTAGGCATCCTGGCATGATAGATGCATAAAAAAGAAGGC
>VXBO01002472.1:2021-12798 GCA_013400135.1 Rhinoptilus africanus | reverse complement strand
AGAATGTTGTGGGTTTGTGGGGTTTTTGGCCTTTTTTTTTTTTTTTTTTAAAGAATGAAGATTGCTTCTGTACCTCTTGCTATTTTCTTGTTTTCACATGCACTAGGTACAACTCTTTCTGCCTCTGCATTATAAGTCAGCTTGAATGAGCTAAACAAAATTAATTTTGCTATGATATTATAGAATAACATTTACTTTTCCGTAGTAAACTTCCACCACTTAGTTTCTTATTATTTTGCCAGCCTGAAGGCTGATATATTTTTATTAGCAAAGTCATGAAAATAAGAATTCTTATTTAAGGAAGTTTTCCTGGCATGATGAATCACATTGGTCTTCAGGTAGGTAAGTCTCTTGCTACAAGAAAGCAAAGCTTTTTGACTTTTCATTAAGGTCTTGAGTGTGTAGTTTATACAAGACTGGGCCTGTCTTTCGGGTAGACTGTCAGCAGCCCAATAACAAAAGTGAGGTTAATGTCTTTGATATTTTAATATACTAAAAGTAAGAGATAAAATCTCTGCAGAAAGAGGGGTAAATACAATTAATTCATCTAGTGTATAAATATGCAGTACCTCAGCCTATGGCATGCACAGGCAATCTTTTAAATGAGATCATACCAACTTTGTGATAACTTGATTCATTAACAGGGAGCTGTTAGTTTTAGCAAGGTAACCATTTGAAATAGTCTTACAATTTTTAGGTTTTTTCTGGATGTCGCTTACCAGAAGATGTCTGTTGATAACAATCTTACAGAAGTATACAGTATTTTAACAGCTGGAAGGCCCTTATGAAATGCTGCTGGATTTCATATCATCAGAAGATGCTGGGATTTTATTGTAAGGAATGTAGAAAGAGTCTGATCTCATCGTCTCAGGTAGAGAAGAGCTGTAATGATATAATAGATGAAAATGACCATAAACATTGAGTTGAAGGAGCAGTATGTGATACTGAGTTTTTTACACACTGTTCTGTTCTACTGACGTTTCTGCTGGGTTTGCTTTTGCGTCAAGGTAGATGAAGTCTGTGTTAACAGATTTATTACATTTATTCATTTAAATGTGCTATGCATTTATGGATCCCTTCATTTCTTATAGACTGCATTTTCTAAGTTGTGTTCATTGCATCAACACCACTACATGATATTGGCATTTCTGTACACTGAGAAAGCTGTATTAAGAGAGAGATGAGTCCATAACTCAACTTATATCACACTGAATACTCAGTGCTGTGGTGAATAAATTTTTAAAAAAATGCAATCATTCTAATATGTCACCTTTTTCTTGAAGTTTTTCTCTCATAGAGAACATTTTTCATGTTAAAATTATTTATGAAGTGTTTTTAAAAAATAAATAACAATGATTTACACAATGTCAGCAGATGCACTCTGCGCATTCTCTGGTGTAATCAAGAGTGTCGACTTCTGTGACCCAAGGGTGACAGTTTTGATCAGCTTTGCTTTACAGTTCTCTCATCCTATGGAAGTGTGAGGCAACAGTCCTGATTAGCCAAGAGGCAGCAGATTACAGCTACATGCACACACATGTGCATGCAGAGTATTTAAAATAATTGTGAAGTGCCAGGTTTAGGAGTTCCACAGATTTTTGGCAATGAGGTTAATACTAGTTTTTCATTGGAGAGCTTTTTTTGCACCAGACTTAAAAACTCAGGATAGTCTGGTGTTCAGGAACTATGTTTGAAAGCTAGGGGAATTGTTTCCAGTTCACATTTCTGCCTTTGACTGGTTATGTAGCCTTGGGCAAATGATTTAATCACTGTCTACCTCGGTTTCCTTTCTCCTTTTTAGTCTTGTCTGCTCAGCTTTTAACTTTTAAAAGTCTAGAACTGTTTTCTATTGCCCTTCTGTATTCTACTAAGGAGTGTAATTGTTAATATCACTAAACAATAATTTTATGTGAACATTAAATCTTCCCAATAGCTGTTATAAACTTTGCTGATGGTTGCTTTTTCTGTAATAGTTTTTGATACAAAAATAGCTTACAGAGATCAAAACTAGAAACTGCTAAGATCTTCTTTGGTGCTTTAGTGTTACTAAAAGGTATAGTCAGAAGTTTTTGTGCCTTAAAGACACTAGTCTGGCCAAGACTCTCTAGAAAATGGAGGTTTATCTTCCAGTCTTGAGAAACTGTTCCGATAAAAACAAAGACACATGTGTGAGATTTGGGGAAAAAACAAGGGAAATCAAGACACTTCTCAGATATTTGGTTCTAGAAAGAGAGTATGTATTAGAAGATTAATTGGAGAAATATAAAAGGGAGGATTCTGTCCAAGTCTCGTGTATTGCCATTTAAATGAATAAAAAATGACAAAGAAATTGTAAGTTTCCCTTTCTTTGAAAATTTTCTTCTCTTCTGGTTCTGACTGAATCTAGTCCTACATGATGAGTTAGGAAGGTCCTAAGCATTGACCTTTCTTGAGGGTTTGCTTTTCTTCCCCGTGTGCGTGGTTTTGGTTGTTTGGTTTTTTTTTTTTTTAATTTAAGCTATTTTCAAAATTTGCGGAACTGCACAGAGTGAATTGTGTCTATGAACAGGGGTTGCCAGCTGGGATTTAACATCTTTCCCATACAAGTAAATCTTTACTTGTTTGTATTCCTTCACAATTCAGGCAGCCACACAGCCTGTTACTGTGACTTTGCCTTTATGGTACGGATATTTTTATTTTTATTTGCCTGTCTCTTTAGCCCAGTTATCTTTGACAACGCAAGGAATACGACTGAGTATAAAACAAATTAGCAGGTCACCACTTATGTCCTCGTTGGGGTGGGGAAGAAGTAAACTAGAAAGTAATTTCAGCCTTAAGATTTCTTATTTGTTGAGCTGAGGTCACAAACCAGGACTTTTTAAAAAATCAAGAAAGGGGGAGAGAGGACTAGATTTACTTTCCTCTTTCACTTGTCACACCCAATAATACTTATTCATTTCTGCTAATTGTATATGGATGCTCTTGAGTTTAATTCAATATCTTGAATCTTGGAAAGATTAAATCCAGGCAGGGACTACATTGAGTTTCATTTTCTCTATGCAGTCTTGCAAATATTCCTTGTTATTGAACAGTATCTTACTTTCCGACGTTTTAACGGTCATCATCTAGAAGGAGTTAGTGCAAATAACTCATCTGAGTTCAAGGAGGGATAACAGAGGCATCAATATTGTCTAGCTGATGGTAATTATTATTTAATTCAATGAATTTGTTCATGTTTAGGAGAAGTGCATAAATGAGATTGTTGATAGAGGAGTAGAACTGGACACGTGATAAGTGGTGCCCTGATGTAAGTATCAAGGACTCTGTTATTTGTACATACATGGCAGGTAGATCTACGTCTCCTTGTAATACCATCAGAGAAAGATAACTGTAGCTTTATTTTCAATGTGTGTAACTTGTGCTGGGTTGCTTTTTGATGGATACTATAATTTTTAATTCCAGTATGTGATGTCAGAGAAGTGAGCTGTTTAGTTTAAATGCTGTAGATCTCATTTATCGTTTATGAGTGCTAGGAAATTGAGAAATATGAACAAAAATGTATCCATCTTTGCAAAAGTAAAAATATTGCATTAATTCTATTTAATATAAATACCAGTACTTTAATTTTACTGTAAAGTTCCATTATGTGGATCTGGATTTAATCATGAAGCACTAATTATTTTAAAGCCTGTTGAATGTAAGTGTGTTTCTAGAACTGAAGACAATTCCCTATATAAGGGCAGTTTATGGTCAGGAGGGAAGGAGAAAAGTACTATTGGTCAGGAGGAGTAACTGGTAGGTCTGAAAAACATTGAATATAGTATTTTTTAATCTTTGAGAGAAAGATGAAAAATTAAATAATTGTGTTGAGTTGCACAGCAGGAGAATCTACTTTTTAAAAGATTTTCTGTGAGCTAAGATTATGCCTGTAAATTTAGTATTTTTCAGAACAAATTATTGGCTTAACTTGCTTGATCTTCTGTCAGTTACCAGAGAAAAGGGCAAATGTCTAGATCTTAAGCTGGAACAAAGTGAGAGGACAGGATTCCTATTTTTCTATATACACTCTATGAAGAAGTGGATATTAACTGCTTCAGTCTGTGAGTCAGATACCTGTTACTCCAAATGGAAAGCTCTAAATGGTAACCGAGAACCCCAGCAAAACTAGCAATTTACTTATTAGGTTTTACAGCCTGATATTGCCATCACTATATACATTTGTGATTTTTTTTTTTTAACTTCAAGAGATCTAGGCTTAATTTTCCTAACAATAGAAATTGCTGCTTGCGAATTCCTTTCTTTCTGTAATGCTCGTTTCTCATTCCTGGATTTTTCGCCAAGACCGCATAAAAATAATTTCTGCTTGCATGCTACAGCATTTCATAGATGCATGAAAGATCTCACCTAATAACTTACCTTGTATGAGAATGAAACCTCACATTTTCTCCTGAGCACTTATAAACTGCATAACACCTTATTACTACTACTATTAGTAATGATAACTGTTATAATATTAATGTTTTACTGTTCTTCTAAACCTCGGTCCCACAGAGTGTGGGTTTATATTTATTTTTTCAAATTCTGCATAATCCTAATGCAGAGATCACTTCTAAATATAAATCCTTGTAGCATGATGCTTCCTCATGCACATATAGGTATTACAAATTGAATCCCTGAGGAATCTAAAACACCAAAAGGAAAATCTGGCATATAGACAATAATTGATGTATCATTGCTGGTCAAATACCACTGAGTGTTACCCTCCCTGGTTATATGGGGTACGTGCATACCAATAATATATCTAACATTATCATCTTCCAACCATTTTCCCTCCTTGTACCTTTTTTTCTCAATAATCTGAATATGGATGTCATCACTACTGTGTTGGCAATGTTAAAAACATCCTTGGTTATAAAAATGAATGGAGTTTGTAATATAGAGGAGGAATAAATTACTTTGTCATTGTATCGTATCAGGCTTTCCAGTTTTGCTGCTTAATCACTTGTCCTCACACTGAAGTAGAGAGGGGGAAAAAAAGATCTTTATACCACTTCCCTGTGTTTTACCATTGCAGGGGATGTCAGAGGCGAGGAATTGTAGAGAAAAGGACTGGCCACTGGTAATTTGCTACCAAAACTATGGTGAGAAATATTATTCTGTAGCAGCCAACAGACTTCACCTGGTGTCTGTTTTCACAAGCCCCAAAAGACACATCTTTAAGGGAGAATGCTATTAGCCAGTACAGATTGAACATCTTCATCAGCAGTGCGAATGGAGGCCCATCTGTAATTGAGACACATGTGGCTCTGTCAGCAGGTGATGGCAGACAGACACACCTGAATGACAGTGTGACAGGGAGCAGAGACAGGGGGCCCCATCTAGCCACTCTTACTGCTGGAGTGATGAGCGCACGGGAACACAGTCTGTGAATTATCAGCAGGCCAGAATGAGATGAGGCTTAGGAGGGCTGCCAGACAGTTTGCAATGTGCTACACATTTCTTTCAGCAGTTACTATTTTGCTATGCATAGCCCCTTGCTATTAAGCAGACAGAACACCTCATATCCTGTGGACGGATGATAGATATGTCATATCACTGAAAAATTGTTTGTCTTCCACAGGTGTATGGGATGCCTTCTAAAGCAGACAGAGCACATGACACTTTTCAACACTCTTTTCGATACTGATTTGGCATTCAGGGTCTATCAAAGGAGAAATCTTTCACATGCAATTATGACAGAAAATAAAGGTGATGAAGTGTTGTATACAAAGAATGGAGAGAGATCAAAGGACTGTAATGAAAACTGATTACAATAAAAGAGCTGCTTCAACCCTGAGAACTCCACAGAACTGCTTGGGGCATGACAACACACACACTTGCACGCACAAAGGAGAAGCTGTAGATAAAATCACAGAAACTAATTCAGAGGAATAAATGAGGAAAACTGTACATAGCTGCTTGCTTGGATATCATACAGCATATTAAGACACTAAAGTGATGTGAAGCCACCATTCTAACTTGGGAGAGTCTGATCTTATCCTTCTGTAAAGCCTTCTTTACTGTAGTATGGGCATAATGTGAAAGTTTTGTAAATTTATAACTTCTGATAAGATTGTAGGATAGATGACTGGTTTCAATTCTTCTATTGTTTTCTTCATTAATCTCCTGGGGATCACACACAGAATAAGTCACTCATTTAAGTTTAAATATTAGCAAGGAGAATGTTTAGTACTGTTAGTTGCATAGAAATGAAGAAATTAATCAAGTTTAGTCATCTATCCTTTTGACTCCTGTTCTGATTTAAAGCCTATTCAAATGAATTTTCATTGACTTCACTGTGTCTTTCCCAAATTCCTGAGTTGAGTACTGAAACTCTTCATTGGCCAGTTTCAGTTACGTGTCAAGAAACTGTGTTTCCTATCAATTTTGGGGAACTTTATTCTAAGCACCTTTCACGTGGCTCAAAAAGCCTCCTGAGATTGAGTATTAAACAGAATTATTTTTTTTTTCATACATGTATTCATTAATCACTTGCCAATGTCTTTGTAGTGAAAGACCTATCATTTTATGCGAGGTAAAGGATTGACACTCTTTGCAACTGTGGTGTTTCAAATTTTTATGTTCTGCCAAGATTTCTCATAAATAGTGAGCTCAGCTTCAAACCCAGAAGGAAGAAGCATTTTTGAAAACTCTGCAGAGCTTGCCTTTTTCCCCACTTATATTCTGAATGAGAAATTTTATTTTTAGTCCCAAAGCCGAGAGTGCTACCTGGAGCAACATTGACTCAAAACACTTATTTTTGCTAAGAGTTTTACAAGTGATTTAGATCCTTGACTTGTGTGAAACAGGAACATTTCATTGTTTGAAAACAGCTACAAAACTAGAAATGTTACCCACAGCGCCGATGAAATTTTAACGAAATCCAGAAAAGCAGCTTACCAGTCTTAATATCTTCCCAAGGTCTGGCTTCTCTTCTCAAAATTCTATTCCGTCTCTGTGAACATAAGGCTTACTACTACTTATAGTAATATATTTTGCTCACCAGTTAGTATTTTAAAAATACTATCTTGCATAATAAGCAAAACTGCTGCTTTTTCTCAGCTCTTATGTCATTCAAAAGAAGGTAAGGGCTTTGTAAGGGCTATGGTGTATCCCAGAATGAACATCCAAAATGTAATTAGGAATGTGCTTGTGTAAAGTGCTAAAATGCTCTACAAAATTTTGGTTTCATTAGACATCTACTAGTGTGTTCTAATGAATGCTGGCTGTATCAGAGCATTTTCTTTATTTTGTATTTATTTTATTTTTCAGTTTATTTCTTACTGTTAAATGCAACTGTTAGAATACCAGACTTGAACTCTGTTTATTGTAGTTTCTCTTTTTCTCTCAGGCAGCCTTCCTTTCTTGTATCACTGTGAAAGTCAAGGAAACAGCTCTCTAGAGAGGTCAGTTTTCAGAAGGGTGACCCTTGATAGTAAGTGTCTTTAAAAGTGACGGCAAAAAAAAGCCCGACCCAAAACAAACCAGGAGACTTTGATAAATTCTCCTTTTTGCTGTTAAGTTATTCCAAATGGTATGATTGTAAGGTGACACCCTCTTTCTATGTTGGTTGATTGAATAATTTTTCCTGGCTAAAGATGTCTACAGCCATCTTATATCATATGCCCATATACCACTGGTTATGGAGAATGTCTATGTCTTGTCGCATCAGGCATTTTAAGTCTTATTATTGTATGTTTTTGACAGAGCTTTCAATACCATGTAAACTCATGTTCTTAATTTCAAATAAAGAAAACACATGTAATTAACAACTGGACTGGGCTGGTTGGAAACAGTTTTAAGGCATTTCATTTGATAAATGTTCACTCTTTTAAAGATAGTTATTTAAAATCACCAAAACCATAGTGACAGCTTATGCTCTGGAGAAAAGCACACAACAGGCTGATATTATCTTAATTTTTGTTGCCCTTTTCATGACTATGATATTAATATTTCAAACAGAGTATCATTTGGTTAATGAGAGATTTTACAGTACAGACTGTCAGAAAGTGAAGCTACTACAGATTTAAACAAATTGACCTCCACAAGATTAGCTTTGACTTAGCCTTCTGAGACAGAAGACATCTCTAAATTTTTTAAGGCAGGAGTCAACTTATTTTGTATCTGAATAGCACTTTTAAAAAATTTGTATAACCTAAATCTGCAAATGTGGGTGTTACTGAGTTTTCAGGGTGAAATGAGCTGGAACAGATTTCTAAGCAAACAGTGTAAAGCACGTCTACAAAAGTACACGTTGAATATTCTTGGGGGTGGTGGTGTGTGTGTGTGCGCGTGTTCCTTTCAGTTTAAACTGCATAAAAGGTTCCCAGCATTGTCAGGTGTTGTTGATCCGAAGAAATGCTTTTGTCACCTGTATGTGCAACAAAATTTTTGGAAGCTGGACAATCAATACTGTTCACAAAAAAATCTAATCCACGTTTCTTGAACTTAAAATACTGTTTAACACAGAAGAAGGTGCAGTGCTAGCAAAAATGGGCACATAAAGCGCTTAGTCTTTCCTATATCTTTAAAAGATATCTTTTTTAAGTTCTGAAAAAAGAACGTTGACTGTCTAATGTACTTCTTGAGAGGGAAATTTATTGATGTTTTTCGTAATTGGATGTATAGAACCAGCACAATAAATAGGAGAAAAATCTTGTAAATTAATTGTGCTGTTAGTCACTCTTGTATGTTCCTAGCACATTATAGTACTTGCACGAAAAAGAGATTTACATAATAAAGAAAATAAAGAGACTAATTAATTGTTAGATCTCTGTGGACTGAGCAAAGATCTTCTTGAATTGTCCATATCATGTAATAATGGTTTGAAAATCAGTGAATTGTTCATTGAAATCTCTAAACAGCTTCTACAGGTTCATTCCAAAGTGAATAGCTTACAACTTAATACCCGTTGTTCAATCGTTTTATGCATTATTCAGTAGATTCAAAAATAACTTTATGTGGAAAACAAAATGTGCTCGGCAAGTAATATAATTAGATTATTATTATGTACTAAGGTTTACTTATATTAGTAGATTGAGAATAGTGGTCAGATCTTTAAAAAAGACGATTTTTAAAAATAACCTTCATGATATTTGACAGTGGTGGGGAGATGCAGGAACAATTCTGTGCCTATAGTAACACAAGAAGGTGCTCCTTTAGAGCTGCTAAATTAGGTTTTCAGGTATGGGGAGAGCTAAGGTACCTGAAAGCCTTTGCTTCAGCCCCCTTTTACAGTTGGATATTTTTTTAGAAAGTAGGTGATCTGGGGACTTCTGCACCAATTCTGTGCTGCCATTGCACCCTCATGTAACCTTATCTGCGCAGTGAAGCTCCATTTGCAATTTCTTTTAGTGGAGGTGACGCAAAACATGCCAACCACTAGATCGAGGCCCTTATAGCAAGTGTAAACTTTCTGCTAAAATTTGTACGTATGACTGTTACAGCTCCCTGACAACCCATTTATTTTTCTCTGACAAATTCATTTTAGTTAAAATTTTCTATTTTTGCATATTTATTTTTTGGCCTATGAAGACAAAATATAAATTCATTTTGCTGTAAGGTCATTAAAGACTACTTTTCCACTTGTCCCTTCAAAATTATCAGAATGCATAGTGGAAGTTTGCAAGCTCCTTATGCTCATTTCTTAGGAGCCTGATGTCTGTACTAATTTTGGAAAAGAGCTTTGTGGCAGAAGGTGAAATGGTTATTTATAAAGGCAGAGAATGAAATGCCCTCCAAGTATATTTATATAGAGTGTTAGCTTTGTAGTAACTGTATGTTATCAGCTTTTAAAGTTTTTATTTGCTGTCTTCTGCAATGCCATATTGCATATATTTTGGATGTGCCACTGTGTAATTGTAAACAATTTAACGTATGCTTAAAGTATACTTAGAAAAACATGGACTGTGGGGGTCCAGTGGACCAAAGCTTTAGGAAGACTTGTGGCTTTGGAAATATCTGTCTTCATCTGTTGAAGATAATGCCATTTGTGGATGTTTGTAGAGATGCCAAAAATTCCTTCCCAACCACATGCCTGTAGTTGATTTGGCTCTTCTGCTAAAGAAGCAGCATAAGAGTTGCTGAAGTGAAGGGAAAGTGCGGTAGTGCAAAAAGCAGCCTAGTCTGAGAAACTGAGATCAAAGGATCCCCTGTGGCTTCTAATCCTGGCTCTGACTTCAACTTCCATTTAATTAGAGTCAAATCACTGAGGCCTACATTTTAAAGTGTCTGCTAATTTTGGTGAGTTATTTTTTGGTTACCTGACTTTGAGATATATAAGGTTATTTTTCTTTCTTTATGTGTCTGCGTCTTTCATATATGACATGGGATTATGGAAACTCAGTACCTTTAAAAGAACAGTAACATCTTATCTCACATTAGGCTAAGGATTGAAATGCTCTAAACCTGTGGACTTGTTAATGTCAGCCCTCTCTCTTCTCTGGATTGATTCTCCAAAATGTGGGCAATATATTATGTATACCACAAGACTCTGTTAATATCCATAAAGGTGTAGATAAAATGTCAAATTGAAGGAAATCCATAAATAAGTGATTGAATAGTTGGTCACATGCACAAAGTTTTTGCTGTCTTTTTTTTTTTTAAATGAGCACTGGGTAATGGTCCTAGTACAGTTTCTGAGGCTAACATGTTTTCATAGGGGCAATATATTTTTATTGTTGCAGCCTACAAAACTAATAATTTAACTTCAGAGAAAGTTACCTCTTGTCTTTGTGGTATGAACACAATTAGTTATGCT